>CADEPE010005453.1:0-11957 GCA_902829205.1 Fraxinus paxiana | reverse complement strand
CCACTTTAGCTAATTTTCAGCCAATTTTCTTCAATTCCATGGTTTAGCATTGAGATGTATGTACCAAGCAACAAAATATATACAAAATTAAGCCTCAATTCACTTAAAGTAATGACAATTGTTTTAGTTTAACGGCACAAATAAGTGTATAAAATACACTTATCATCGACCTTAGAGAACTTGGAGGTGGTCCCTTTTGGGATCCATCCCTTCTTCGAGACGTTCAGGTTTCCCTTCGTGGTGGATGATTCATCCATGCAGAGACTTATCATATGATTATCAGTTCCATCCATATGAAGCTTATGATGTCAACCTTAAAGAATTTTGGAGGTGGTCCCTATTGGGATCCACCTCTTCTCCGAGGCACTTATGCTTCGCTACATGGTGGATGGTTCATCCATGCAAAGACTTCTTCCATGGTGTTCACCTTTATCCGTGTGAGGCATATGCTGTCAACCTTGGAGAACTTGAAGGGGTCCCTTTTGGGATCCACCTCTTCTCCAAGACACTCATACTTTCCTACATGGTAGATGGTTCATCCATGTAGAGGTTTCTCTGATGATGATTAGTTTCATCCATTGGAGGTTTATGATGTCTGTAATCTCCCAAATCTTCCATAATTGTAATCCCCTAGTCTCTTCTCTTACTTAGAATTTATTTATAGAAATTTTGAAATTTTTTGATTCAAGAGAAAACTTTTTGGCAGGTCTAGTGTATGGATTTCAATATCAATATATATATATATATTTATAAAATTTTATTGTTTTCTTAAACATTGACCTTTGAAAGGTATATATATATATATATGTAACACCAATTATAAGTTATTTAAAAAACTTTATTATATACTTTGTTACAACAAAACATGTTAGCGACTAGGCAAAAGTTGCATTACAAAAGTTGCGCTATGTACTGTACATAACTAAACTATTTATACCATTATATTACATAGAGATTACAAAGACATGTTTATTCCACATGAAAACTAACTGTAAATAGATACATCATAGTAGCCGCCTCGAAGTAATCCATGTAATAGTGGGAGCCCACGAAACGATGGAACCATGAAAATTCTGGATATGTTATCCACGTGTGGACTTCCTTAACATACATGCAATACTGGCCGTCTTCCGAGGTAACCCATTCGTACGAAGTAAGGTCAACATATTCAGTAATGACCATCTACAAAAAAATTGATAAACATATAATGTGAATACACTTATTCAGCGAGTAAGCCATACCATTTTATTTCCAAAATAGAGTAAGGAAATCAATGGGCCCAATTATAGATGCTCAATTCTACCCGTGCGCACAAATTTAGAATAACAATATATGAGCTCTTTAATCAATTACACCAATTTGGTGTATAATCAATTATCATATTAAGGGATATTCAATACAATGTAAATATCAAATGCAAAGTCAATGGGTAGAGTCTTGAATCTATAGTCAACTTAAAAAAATAGTTATTCAATAAACATAATTATAATATATGCTTGGAAATAGAAATGGACATAGATTACTCACCTTCAAGTTGCAATGCTTTTCTTAGTAAGTTACTCTGGTTTTAAATTTGTTGTGTGTTTCCTTTCTCTCTTTCTCCCCTATTTATAGTGGTAATTAGAAATTTACTTAATAATTTATTTATTTTTCCTTAATCATTACTTTGTCACTTAAGTATTTAGTGTAGCAAGATGTTATGTATAGGGTAGCCACCTTATACCCTCTATATTTCCACATGGTAATTATCTAATTAATTATAGTATTATTAACATAACTTTTTACTAGATTACATGAAATGTTCATCACAATAAAAAGTATAAATATGGAATAATTGTTTTTTTTTTCTAGAAATTTTGGGATATTACAATTTCCCCCCTTAAAAGAATTTCGCACTCGAAATTACTCTAGTCAAATTTACCTTAATCAAAATATCATCAATAAATACAATGACAAATTTGTCCGGATAATCCTTGAAGATTCAATTCGTTAGATCCACAAATACTGCCGGTGCATTTGTTAGTCCAAACGACATTACAAGAAATTCAAAATGCCGATAACGAGTACGAAATGCGGATTTAGGAATGTCTTCCTTTTTAATCTTCAATTGATGGTATCTAGATCGTAAATCAATTTTTGAGAAAATCGCAGAACCTTGTAGCTGATCCAATAGATCATCAATATGGGGTAGCGGGTACTTGTTTTTAATAGTGATCTTATTAAGTTCCCGATAATCAATACAAAGTTGTAAGGATACATCCTTCTTTTTAACAAGAAGAGCTGGAGCACCCAATGGAGATGTACTTGGTTGGATGAATCTTCACTTCAACAAGTCATCTAATTGGCTTCTTAATTCCTTAAGTTCAGATGGGGCCATTCTATATGGGGCTTTGGATATGGGGTGAGTACCTGGGTATAATTCTTTGCCGAACTCAATTTCTCGATCGGGTGGTAACCCAGGTAAGTCCTTAGGAAATACATCCTGAAATTCTTAGACAACGGTTATTGTTGATGGGGTAATAGCTTTGTCTGCACTGAGTTGATGAAGACTTACCCAATACCATGAATGTCCTTGAGTTAAAAGCTTGGTAGCCTTAGTTGCCGAAATTATAATTCTAGATGTTTTCTCAGGTACTGGAAATGATATGGTGCTTTTACCTAAAAGCTTCAATATTTTGGACTTACCTTGGGAATGGATGCCGGAAGACGGAATTTTGCATATATGTCACATCCAAAGATCGAATTGAAAACCTTGGGCTCTAATACCATAATTGTAATCCCCCCAAATCTTCCATAATTGTTATCTCCTAGTCTCTTCTCTTACTTAGAATTTATGTAGAGAAATTTTAAAATTTTCTGATTTGATAGAAAACTTTTTGACAATTCTAGTGTAGGGATTTCAATATCAATATATATATATAGCACCAATTATAAGTTAGTTAAAAGAACTTTAGTATATACTTTGTTACAACAAAACATGTTAGTGACTAGGCAAAAGTTGCATTACAAAAGTTACGCTACGTACTGCACATAACTAAACTATTTATATCGTTATATTACATAGAGATTACATAGACATGTTTATTCCCCAGGAAAACTAACTATAAATAGATACATCATAGTAGCCGCCTCGAAGTAGTCCATGTAATGGTGGGAGCCCATGAAATGATGGAACCCTAGAAATTCTAGATATGTATGGACTTCTTTAACATACATGCAATACTGGCCGTCTTCCGAGGTAACCCATTTGTACGAAGTAAGGTCAATATATTCAATAATGACCATCTACAAAAAAAAATTGATAAACATATAATGTGAATACACTTATTCAGCGAGTAAATCATACCATTTTATTTCCAAAATAGAGTAAGGAAATCAATGGGCCCAATTATAGATGCTCAATTCTACCCATGCGCACAAATTTAGAATGACAATATATGACCTCTTTAATCAATTACACTAATTTGGTGTATAATCAATGATCATATCAACGGATATCCAATACAATGTAAATATCCAATGCCAAGTTAATGGGTAGAATCTTGAATCTATAATCAACTTTAAAAAATAGTTATTCAATAAACATAATTATAATATATGCTTGGAAATAGAAATGGACATAGATTACTCACCTTCAATTTGCAATGCTTTCCTTAGTAAGTTACTTTGGTTTTAAATTTGTTGTGTGTTTCCTTTCTCTCTTTCTCCCCTATTTATAGTGGTAATTAGAAATTTACTTAATAATTTATTTATTTTTCCTTAATCATTACTTTGCCACCTTAAACCCTATTATGTCATTTGTCACTTAAGTATTTAGTGTGGCAAGCTGTTATGTAAAGGGTAACCACCTTATACCCTCTATATTTCCACATGGTAATTATCCAATTAATTATAGTATTATTAAAATAACTTTTTACTATATTACATGAAATGTTCATCACAATAAAAAGTATAAATATGGAATAATCGTTATTTTTTTTTCTAAAATTTTTGGGATATTATAATGTCAACCTTAGAGAACTTGGTAGTGCTCCCTTTTAAGATCTACCTCTTCTCCGAGTCGTTCATTCTTCCCTACATAGCAAATGGTTTCTCCATGCAAAGGCTTTTCCCATAGTGTTCAACTTCATTTGTGAGAGGCATATGATGTCAACTTTGGAGAATTTGGAGGTGGTCTCTTTTGTAATCTACCCCTTCTTCGAGGTACTCATGACTTCCTACATGGTGGATGGTTCATCCATGCAGTGGCTTCTCTCATAGTGTTCAGCTTCATTTGTGGGAGGCATATGATGTCAACCTTGAAGAATTAGGAGGTGTTCCCTTTTAAGATCCACCTCTTTTCCGAGACGCTTATGCTTCCCTATATGGTGGATGGTTCAATCATGCAGAGGCTTCTCCCATGATGGCAAGCTTCATCCATGGGAGGCTTATGATGTCAACGTTGGAGAATTTGGAAGTGGTCCCACCTCTTATTCGAGGCGCTCATGCTTCCCAACATGATGGATAGTTCATTTATGCAGAGACTTCTTCCGTGGTGTTCAGCTTCATCCATGAGAAGCACATGATGTCAGCCTTGGAAAATTTTGAGGTGATCCCTTTTGGGATCCACCTCTTCTTCGAGGCGTTCATGTTTCCAAAAGGGATCCACCTCTTCTCCGAGGCGTTCATGTTTTCCTACATAGTGGATGGCTCATCCATGCAAAGAATTCTCTCATTGTGTTCAGCTTCATCCATGGGAAGCATATGATAACCTTGGAGAATTTGGAGGTTGTACCTTTTGGGATCCATCTCTTTTCCGAGATTCTCATGCTTCCCTATATGGTGGATGATTCATCCATGCAAAGACTTCTCCATGGTGTTCAGCTTCATCCATGGGGTCTTCATCTTTATAGGTATCTGAGTGGAGCCTCCATTGTGGTGTTTTTCACCTCTCCTTTCGAAGTGAATTACTTCTTTGCATGGAAGTGGCTTATCCATGCCAAGAGTTCTCCCATGGTCGATTTTTCATCCATAGGGGCTGACGCACAGACAATGATAAGGCCTTATACATGGTGAATATATGGAAAGTCATGCTTGTACATAGGCAAAATATGAAAATTACCTTCAAGTCCTTCAGTAATTTTATGTATGGGTCCCTCCACTTTTGACCTTATACATTTTGATCCTCATATTTTGACTTTTATTTCAATCATATCCTTGATAAATTGCATTTGAAGTCCTTCAACTTTCGAAACATCTACACTTCAATCCTTAAGTAGACATTTTTGTATGTTTGTAGTCATTTTCTCTTCATTTGCGTTGTTGTTTTCCTTCAATTTGATATTTTTTGCTTATCACTTGATATATATGCCCCCTTCTTTAGTGTTGTTCCCTTTATGACCTCTTCTTCAAAAGCCTCCTATTTGTAAAAAGGTCTTCCAATAGCCTCTTCATCAAAGATTCCCTTTTAGGGAGTCTTCTTATTCAGGATCACTTCTTCAACTACCTTTTCCTTTTCAAGAGGTCTTCTTATTCATTACCTCTTGTTCGGAGACCTCTCCCTATAAAGGGGTCTATTTATTCAAAGTCACCTCTTCAGCGGCCTCCATTTTTCAGGGGATTTTCTTATTCATGGCCTTTTCGTTGAAGACCTTCCCCTTTTAGGTGGTATGCTTAATCAAGGCCACTTCTTCAGCGGTCTTCCCCTTTTCAAGGGGTCTTCTTATTTATGACCTCTTCGTTAGAGACCTCTCCCTTTCAGGGAGTCCAATTATTCAAGGCCATTTCTTCGACGGTCTCCTCTTTTTTAGGGGGTCTTTTTATTCATGGCAACTTCTCCATTTCAAGAGGTCTACTTATTGAAAGCAACTTCTTCAGCGATTTCTCCATTTTTAAGGGGTCTTCTTATTCATATCTTTTCGTTGGAGGCATTCCTCTTTTAGGGGGTCTACTTATTAAAGGTCACTTCTTCAGCGGTCTCTCCTTTTCTACGGTCTTTCATTGGGTCACTTATTCAATGTCACTTCTTTAGTCGCTTTTCCCCTTTTAGGGGGTCTTCTTATTAATGGCCTCTACGTTGCAGACCTCCCTCTTTTAGGGGGTCTATTTATTCAATGCCACTTCTTTAGCGGCCTCCTCTTTCTGGAGTGTCTTTTTATTGATGACCTTTTCATGATTCTCACCTTTTAGAAGGTGTACTTATTCAAAGTCACTTCTTTAGTGGCCTCCCTTTTTATGGGGTCTTCTTATTCGTGTTCTTTTCCTTGACCTCCACCTTTTAAGGGGTCTACATATTCAAGGCCACTTCTTCAGTAGCTTCCCCATTTTCAGGGGTCTTCTTATTCATGGCCTCTTCGTTGGAGACCTCCCTCTTTCAAGGGCTCACTTATTCATGGCCACTTCTTTAATGGCCTCCCTCTTAGGGATCTTCTTATTCATGTCCTCTTCATTGGAGACTTTACCCTTTTACGGGATCTTACAAATGGATTTCTATCTCAATATATACATTTTTTTCAAGAAATATCAACAATTCAAGTACTAATGTCAACTCCAAATCTCTTTCTTGGGGCTTTAACTTGTTCTTTTTTCAAGAACAAATCATTTTTCAAGGGGGGAGCCAAATAAATATTCCGGTAAGTTTTTTCCATGAGAATGTCCGTGGTTGTAGTGGCATTTCCTACAAACAGTGTCAATATGTTGACCCCATTTTTTGTAATGGTTACGTTGATAACAAATGACGGGCCCACTCGCGTCCACGCAAGAAAATTTCAACACGTTTTGATCGGAGATCCGGACAGGAAAGGATGGCGTTTTTTTACATGGGAGATACTTTACGACGAGAGACAAAAATGTTCAAGTACCGACAGTATGATCAAAGATGGTTGTATATAAACAAACAATCATAAACAATTCAACCAAAGTAGAAGTAATCTAAACTCAAACAAATAAATATGGAATAAGCAAGAGAGGAGATCGTGTATGTCTTTAAGTATAAAGAGTTGCATTATTTATACTCCTGACTGAAGTGGTAAAGATGGACAAGAACCACGTGGCCTCATATCCCAGGCCGAAGCCTCACTCAACCTGTTATGCATTTAATATATTGACAATTGGTCATCCACCCTGCACCCCAGGCTGACAATCCTGACATTCATTATTATAAACGTCACATCAATTATTCTTAGAGATTGCCTGCAAATCCTCTAAAAGATGGCAAGGGTTTCAGCCTAAGGGAGCTTTGGATTGGAAAGAGGGCTTCGGCCAAAGCGAGTTTCGTATTAGAGGTCTTCGATGTGAAGAGTTTCGGCTTCTTCTTTAACTTATTATATGGTGTTTCAATTTCAAAGCTTCAGCCAATTAGATAGTGCTTCGATTGAAGTGGTGGATCACCTCTCTATTGTTGTTTTGCAGCAAGTGGCGTCTCACTTCAGCCATGGAGCTTCTGCTTACACATGGCGCTTTTGGGGAGACGTTGATTCGTTATCTTTACCCTAGACTTCAGTTCGATTTTTTATGACGCAGAGTGTGGCCTTTTGTTTGGACTTCTTCTTGAGCTTCGGTTATGAGGCATAACAAAGATGATAAAACCTTTATTATTTAGCATCCACGTGAGTATGCGCATGACCTTCATCCCAACTATTTCGAGCACAATAATTTTTCAAGTTTTTATCCCAGCGGCTCACCACGTACATTACGGGTGGCTGTGGTGGTGGCATTAGTGGGTGCCCAGTGCAGGCTTGGTGTGGGTGGGTGTGGGTACACTGAGGTAGATGAATGATGATTTTTCTATTGAATTATTTATCTGCCCTTCATTAAAAGTCAAATAAAGAGTCCAAACAAGACCTGTCTCGTAGAAAAGGTTTGCTGGCCTTGTGGTCTCAATTGGGTGTCGTGCAGCATTGATTGACCAATAAATTTAAAGTTCTAGATGATTGGAACTGTTTGTCAACTTTCGGACTTGTCAAGAAAATATGAGCAAGTGATGAAATCTGTAGTTAAATATAATAATTGCTTTTATGTACATTTTCAAAGGTTGCTGATAATAAGAATGCAATAGGACAAGGAACTGGCACATAAATATCCGTCCATAGTTAGCTTCCATGAATATGAGCTGCCGAAAGTCAGAAAAATTCAACAACTCAATCGTTAAATTCATCTACTCTTCAGCCTAGCTAAGGCAGAGAGTACAACAATGGAGCAATCTCAAGTTGCTGTAATAATGGTGCCACTTCCATGCCAAAGCCACCTCAATCAGCTTCTCCAACTCTCTGAACCAATATCCGATCATGGAATTCCTGTCCACTTTATCGGCTCTGCTACCCACAACCGGCAGGCAAAACTCCGTGCCAATGGCCTAAATACTAATGCAATGGCCAAAATATATTTCCACGATCTTCCATCTCCTCCAATTGCTGCTATAGATCCAAACCCGAACACGCTTGATAAAACGCCAGTACATCTTTGGCCAGCCACCTTGACCTACATGAATTTTCGTGAACCCATTGGTACGCTCTTAAAAGATTTATCCTTCAAGGCGTCGAGGATTGTGATTATCTATGACAGGCTTATTGCTGAGACAGTTCAAGATGCTGTGTTGATTCCGAATGCAGAAACTTATGCATTCAACTGCCTCTCAGCTTTTAATCTGTTCTTAGTACTGTGGGAAATTACAGGGAAGAAATTTGAAGTAGGCGAAGAACTAGAAAATCTGCCTTCTGCGAAAGAATTTTATCCAGAGGGGACCCTCCATTTCATAGCATCTAAAACTGAGTATTTCAAACATAGAGCAGGAGATATTGATAATACCATCAGAGGGATAGAAGATACTTATATTGATCTACTCGCTAGAGAAAAGATTAGAGGAAATAAGAAGCAGTGGGCAATCAGACCAAGGCTCCCAGTAAAACTGAGTTCAACTAATGACTCAAAAAGCAAGCACAAATGCTTGGAGTGGCTCGATAAACAGGCTCCAAAATCGGTTATATTTATATCGTTTGGAACAACAACTTCACTGTCGAATGAAGAAGCCAGAGACATTGCTATGGGGTTAGAAGAAAGTCAGCAGAAGTTCATTTGGGTATTGAGAGATGCCGATAAGGCGGATATCTTTGCTGGAGAAGCTAGAAGAATAGAATTGCCTGGCGGGTTTGAAGAGAGGATGGAAGGAGTTGGAATTGTGCTGAGAGGTTGGGCTCCTCAACTTGAAATTCTGGCTCACAAATCAACTGGTGGATTCATGAGTCACTGTGGGTGGAATTCGTGCTTAGAAAGTATTACTATGGGTGTTCCGATAGCAGCATGGCCTATGCATTCTGATCAACCATTGAATGCAATATTCTTAACAGAAATTCTCAAAGTAGGTATCACTGTAAGGGAATGGACACAGAAAGAGGAACCAGTAAAAGCATCAACAATCAAGAATGTTGTAGAAAGGTTGATGGCATCGGAAGAAGGGGATGAGATAAGAAAGAGGGCTGAGGAGTTAGGCATTAAGGTTAGAGAGTCGATGGAGGAAGGGGGCGATTCTTGCAAAGAGCTGGACTCTTTCATTGCCCACATCACCAGATAAAATTGTACCTTCGCAACGTTTCAATTGTTTGTGTTTCCATTTTCTTGTATCAGTGATCATGGCACAAACATTATTATTAGCTATGCATTTGGAATCATTACAATATAGTGTATGGTACATGAACTCAAATGCAATCAAATTTCTAATAAATTGTCACCATACTGTTCTATCATCCAAAAAAACAAAGACAACTAAATATCAGACATAATTTCTGTGAAATGTGATGCAGATGCAGATGGAAGAGATTAGCATTCATCTCCGAGTTAGATGATCCTTAATGCTTGGCGTATGGCTACTTACTTTCTCTATTGGTTTCTTAAAAACAGCTTAGGACCACATGTTAGACTTTTTCGAAGTGTTTCACAATCGACAAGCATCAATCTCCAAGTCTTTCTTCAGGTCAAGGATAGGTTATTGTCACTTTCACTTTTCCAATTCCAATTTCAATAGTCGTTGGATAAGTAATTTCTTCTTAGTTAGGCCCATGGAGGGACAGTTCTCTTTTAGGACACGAGGATCCCACCGTGTTTAGACTTTTTAGCCCTGTGGGTACACACAGGGGTGGACCGAGACAAATTTTTTGTGGGGTCAAAAATGATATTTCAAAAATGTTTAGGTTAAAAAAAAAAAAATGTTGTGGGGTCATCTAACCCCATGTGGGTCCGCCCCTGGGTACACATTAAAATTTTTATTATCATTCTTCTACTTATTTTCAACCACACTTTTCGATAAAATAATATTTTCCATCACATCAATAATTTTTCCTTCTTTTTCAACCACACATTTTCCATCAATCTAATATTCCAGAATAGATTCTTCCAAAATAATGTGTCTCAAATAGACCCTTAATAAATCTTCTGATTTTGCAATAATGCCGCTTAAACAGGGTTTAAATTTAAAAACAGGGACTTTGATAGGTGATGTAATGGCAACACCTATATGATTTTATTTTATTTTTCTAACTGTTCAATGATGTTACATCACGTGACCGGTGACCCTCCTGTATTTTAAGCTTATCACTTGAGCAAAACTCTAGATTTTGACCCGAGTTAGGAAGTCGACTTGACGGACTATTAATTTTACACCCCTTGGAGCAAGGATAGGTAAAGTGCTATCAAACAGCAATTTGCTAGTAGTTGGCAATGGACGGCCTAAAGGTGGGCCCTCGCTTAGGTAAAGCACATGTAATCTTTTGCATGTATAGACAGTTGTAACTTGTAGCAGTTTTTCAAAAGAGTTTTAAACTTTCAAAATAAAAAATTGATATAATTTTCAATTTTTTCTTTTATTTTAATTTTCAGTTTTGTGTTGGTTTTAAATTTTAGATTTAATAAAAAAAAAATTTAATTGTACAGTGTGATTTATAATTCAAAGAATTAAATTTCATTATTGTGGGGATGAATTTTTACACTAGAAGAGAGGGAATTGTATTGTTTGGATATAACTTTAATACATAAAAATACTCCTTATACATTTTATATTACATTGTCTTAGAAAAAAATTGATAAATGTCATTTTTTCTATCTGTGGTTGTATCCATAAAATGAGAACTGATTGTGACCTATAAGGGTTTTATCTTGAAATTGTGTAATATCAAAATTACTTACACGAAGGGGAAGCCACATGAATGAAGGATGTCCTTGATGTGATTTCAACATATAGAATATTATACATGTCAGTTTTTTATTGGTGGATAGATGAGAGGGATGTAATAGATAAGAGAGAGTGAACTCCCTAAAAAATAAAATTTCACTCCCCTTAAAAAAATATTTTCCTTGATTTTGAGGAAAATATAGTCATGTGACCAAAAGTAAAAAAGTGTTTTTCATGGAAAAAAAATATCAATTAAACAACACAAAAGTAAGAATTTGAGTGAAAATATACATTTTTCATAGAAAATATTGACAATTAAACACACTCTCTTAGCGTATGCATTTTGTGGTTGGAATTAGAATTTAGAAACAATTCCAGTAAATGTTGGTTCTCTTGGAATTAGAATTTAGAAACAATTCCAGTAAATGTTGGCTCTCCCTCTCCCTCTCCCTCTCCCTCTCCCTCTCTCAGATAGATGCTAGGGTTGGACAAAACTCTCGAAAAGAATCGGACTAAATCGAGCGGTTCTTCATAAGTTAAATACTCGAATGAGTATCTGAATTGAGAACCAAATATATCGGTTCTCGATTTTAGACCAAAAATCGAATAAGAACCGAATCTAATAATTTTTTAAACTTTTATTGAATTAATTAAATTATTTTAATTTTTTCTAAATAAATTAGCAAATTAATTAAACAAACCGCCAAATTCAGCTAAATTAATTTTTTGTTAACCCAACATTTGGGCCTTATCCTTCCCATTTCCATTCCAATTTCATTTGTAAGGAGTGCCCACTCTCGTATAAATCCAAATCATT
>CADEPE010005439.1:0-11517 GCA_902829205.1 Fraxinus paxiana | reverse complement strand
ATTTTTTCACAAAATCTATTCTTATAAAATTTATATCAAACATGCCCCAAATATAAATTTTTTGAGTAATTAGCACATAACGTCATCTGCTTTCACTGTTATTGTGGAAAACGTCATTATCTTTCTTTTTTTTTCTTTTTGACATTTTTACCCTTATTTTCACATTTCATTGCGCAAAAAGTTATTTTCATCTATTTTCTCAATTAAAAATTGTAAAATGATGAATATACCATTCTTTTTAAATAAAAGAAAAAAAATATAATTGCAAATATAATCCCAATTTTTTTAAAAATACGTAAATGAATCCTAAATAAATTAAGGGTAATTAATATATAATATCCTTACATTTCATTGTTATTACGATAAACGTCTATACCTTTCATTTTATTGACATTTTCATTCTTAATTACACATTTGATTGAGCAAATCATCTTTTATATCCATTTTCTCATTAAAGAGAAGTGAAATGATGAATATGTCATCTTCTTTAAATAAAAAAAAAATTAAAGAAAATTATTATTTTTTAATTTTCAATTTTTTAATAATTTGTTGGGGACTCGTTTTCACTTTTTATTTTTATTTTTCCTTTTTAAATTTAATTAGAATTCGTTTGCACCTTTTAAAAAAAAAAACTAATTTCTAATTTTCTAATAATTTATTTGAGCTCGTTTGCACTTTTTTAAAAGATAAATTCAATTTCCAATTTTTTAATAATTTATTGAAACTCATTTGCACTTTTTAAAAAAAATTTGAGACGATGATTACAATTAATGCTTTAGCATTTTTTATTTATTTGTATCGAACATGCCCTCAATATAAAATTCTCCCCTTTGTGTATGTATAAATAGAATCTCGCTTATTCAAATTTGTAAGTTATAAACTATCTTGGGAGCAGGACTTAAAATACTTTATTTTATCATCTCGTATGTACTGATTAAATTTTATTTATTTATTTATTTATTTATTATTATTATATAGGTTCTTGGTTTTACTTGAGGGTTTTGATGTGTAAAAGAGAATTTCTGTGCTTATACAAATATTTCACATACTTAAATTTATTTTATGATCCATGATTTTTCTCCAATTTTAAGGTTTTTAAATTAAAATTTTGTGTTATTGTTCTATGGCCCTTCTAAATAATTTTCTAAACACTTATTCTTTAATTAAACAAAAAAAAAATAAAAAAAAAATAGAAGAATAGAAAATAAACATACTAAAAAGAAAAGAAAAACCAAAATCCACAAAGGGGTTAGAGAAATTAGTGGAGGGTGACCTGAGTTTCGTTTTATCTTTTCCTTTTATTTTCTTTCTAACAATGAGTTTTTCAAGTAGAACTTAAGTGTTACAAAAATGAAATGTCGGGACGTTAAAATATTTTGTTGGGATTCACTTGCTACATTTTCAATAGGATGGAGACCTATCTGTTATTTTTCCCAAATAAAAAGAGCTTTATTCTGACTTAATACTACAAAACTACACCTTTCAATTCAACCCCCAAAGCATCTCCTTATCCTTCCCTCTTCACAGTGCATGCCAAAGACACGAGCAAGCAATTGTCAATGCCCTAGGCTCTATCATCAGGGGCCAAGTGCAATTACCACCCACCAACTAACATAGGGACCAAAAAAAAGTCAGAAATTGAAGATATATAGCTTGTGCTAGCAAAGGGCCAATCTCTAGTATTGAAGCCTACAATGTGTTGCATGTTTGCACGAATGTCGTGTTTCAACGTGTACCTTTTAAGTACTCCTCACTTTAACAATTGTCAATTGCCAGCCAACACGGGTATTGGGAAATATACGGTTGCTAAATAACTAATATTTTTAGCTCATAACATTTGGTCAATTGACAATGTAATCTATGTTTTCAAGGGGCCAATTCCTCCCTAGGAAGTTACAATTTCTCTCAATACCTAGCCAAACATGTCATGTCTTGAAGGGAACACACTTGTAACAAGATTCAATGCCATAACTCGAGCAATTGTCAATATGGGTTGTCCATGAGCAATGTGCATTGGTCAAATATCAAATTATGGGGTGGAGGGTCGACTCACAAGTGCCATCGATCTCCAACGTGGCCAACACTTTTTATTTGAAGTGTTACCGCCGCTTTTACTAGTTTACTTTTGCAATTTTTAGTTGAGGGATCCCTAAACGTCAAGTGCTTGAACTCCAAATTTAGGAGAAAATTTAAGGGGTGCACCATACGCTACACCGGTCTGGGATACAAAGGGGTGAGCGGTAAGTGACGAGGAAAATATGACACGAGGAAGATGATGCGGCGATGAGGATAAATTAGAACTTACGATCAACCAAAATAAAAGTTAAAGATTGATTATTTCGGTTTGGTCGTTAGAGTGTGTATTTAAGCAGAAAATTTGTCCACATTAAAGTTTTTGGCGCCTTTAGTACAAACAAGAATCTAAAAACAAGGTAGTTGACTTCTCTTTAAGAGAAAGAATTATACAACACGAAAAAAACTGTAGAAATTAACAAAGTTGACTTAACTACACAATCAATAGATTCTATTTTTCAATAATATATTTATTATGTAATATTGTATAGGACTATAATAGATGATTTTTTTTTTCGTTCTTCCAAGAATATATTATGTAATATTGTATAAATGGAATTTCATATTTTTCTTTTTAATATTTTATTCAATATTTAAAACTTCACTTTACGAAATATATTGTTATTTCAGTCCTTCCTCCTATCATTTAGAGCCTGTTTGGTAGAAATTAAAATCGAATTAAAATTGAAAAACTAGTCGTTATTGTTGACTTATATTAGACGGACGAGAACCAATAACGACCATATTTTCAATTTTAATTGAATTTTAATTGTTACCAAACAGGCTTTTAAATTAGAAAACCCTAATTTAGATGTACTATATCTTCTTTTGCTTTTCTATTTTTTTTCCACTCCTAGACGCACTTTTTTCCAATATAATATTTTATTATTTTATATGTTTGGTAAGTATTATTTTAATTATTAAATGATTTTTCGATTGATTTAAAAATTTAAAATAAGAAAACACTTTTTAATATTTTTTTACACCTAGACTTGCTTAACCCGAAGCTTAACCTTCTCGCCTCACCACGCTTTTTAGAAGCCATCTTTCTTCAGTACCATTAGAGAAATAAAGCACGAATATTGTAATTTTTGTCATTTCTCAAAACTACCATTCTTGTCATGTAAAATAGAAAAACCTTACTAGATGCACTCTTTCTTCTTAGTATACTAGAAAACCCTCATTACACACAATCTTTCTTCTTTAGTACCATTCGATGAACAAAACATAAATATAGGAATTTTTGTCCTTTCTCAAGACTGTCATTTGTGTCGTATAAACTAGAAAAATCCACCACAGAAATACACACAACTATCATATCGATCCTTTTTCCAAGCCTACCACCTGTGCTACAGTAACATGACTATCAAGAAGGCAGTTTTTTTTTTATCTACTTCGTTATTTCCAGTTCGGCATTTTTAATGTCTTAGTCGTTTTTTTCCAGAAACCGTTCATCTCTGAAGCAAAGCAATATATTCTAAATATTAATGTGCAAAACCTGCTAGCATTTTCATCATTAATATCATGAATTGTATTTTTATAAATCCATAGACCGATCCAACTATTTTTAATTTTTTTTTTATCAAAGCACGAAATTTTTTAGGTCTCTACCTAGACCTAACTTACCACATTTTATTAATATTGATATGCAATCAAAGTACATACGAAAGGGGCTCCAAAGATTACATTACAAAGAGAATATTTGAAAAGAAATAAGGAAAGCACTATAATTACCCAAGTAAATCTTCAGCCATCAAACTTGTCCTCGAATGTAGAGCATATCTTGGTTTTGTTGCAAGATCTCGCACAAGAAACTCCTTATTCTGCCTGCATAATTGATAGCAAGCAAATCTGCTGCTTATTACGCTCATGTAAAGTGTGATATCGAGTAATAAATCTAAATAAGTATTTGCACCCTCCCTCCAAGATCCGCCCCATGCTCAATAATATGAATAACCACCATTGTATCCGAGTCAATTTGTATACGGAGAAAAGTCTCATCATAAATAGGCAAGAATTCTGCTTTGAGGTTGGTACAATAGCCATAAAATCCAAGAAAGCAATAAGATCTCTCACTTGACCACCTCGCCACTAAACCCGGATTGGGCAATCTCCATATGGTTGGCTCCATTTTGCAACAATAAGCCTTATAATGCTTGATACCCATGGACCGAGCTATTTCAACATCACCGCACCAATGTAATTCAAATTATCACTCAGCATTGAGAAATTGACGTTTTACTTGGTGATGCAATATCAAATAGTACATAATTTTAGATATTATTATATATTAGCCATTAAGTTTGTATTTGATTAGGGTTACAGTGAGGGGGTATTGCGCTTCCAATGCACCTCAAACGTCTCTCCTTCAAACCAAATTTACTCCTCTAAATTAATATTTAATACATAAATCTAAATCACTCCATCTCTATTTGATCTTTGAACCTCGTCTCTAACTCCCTCAAGAACCATTTTCGACGACTCTAGTCAAACACCCAAGGCACGGCAAAAGTACATGAATACCAAAAATTTAGTGCGTGCGTGCGTGTGTGCGTGTGTAGAAGCTAAAATTATTATGAATACTCGATTAAACAAGGTCTGAACAAAGAATAAAAGAGATTTGTGTATTATTTCTAGCTTAAATCTTGCCCTACATTAATGCCATAGAAGAAGAGCATTTTGAATTGAATTACAAGTCCTGGTTTTCTGAAACTAGAGACATGCATGCAACTTCAAGACAGGTACACAAGTATCTTGTGTATAAAAAACTTATCCGCACAACCAATGGCCCACCAGAGAGGTCAAACGATGTCTAAAAATACAGGTAGAAATTGTTGAACAAACATCAAGAAGAGAATAGGCAAGATTTGTTAGAATTTACCCCATCTACCTCTTTGATTGAAGGAAAAACAACATTCATAAGAAGTATATTAACTACTACAGCAAGAAAATGTTATTTACTTGTACACATCAATGTACATACCAGATTAACTCAGATGAACAGAAAGAGGTAGGGTGGATAGAAAAACTATCAGTATGACTTGTAAAGTGTACCTCCAACAAAATCATTTTTGATATATATTAGTCATAATACAAGTATTGGTATAATGGGGAAAAAGGGCTTAAACTTACATGTCTGTGGGGTGCATTTGTCAGGAAAAGTTCTAATATACACAGTCCTGCCGAAGGGTCTCCACTTGACAATTCCGTTTTGGTGCTAATTCCAAAATTCAGTTGGAGCATTATTAACGCAAATCCTACTTGACATGCTTCCTATAACCTGAATATAGTAGAGAAAAGAAAAACGTAATCCATCAAATAATAACAAACAAGTTTGATTCAAGGGAGAGGCTGTTAAATGGGTATTCCTATGCAAAAATCAGGTGAAGAAAGAATGCACAGTTTTATAAAATTAATGTAGACTGGGATATATACAGCACATATATAGAGCACGGTTGCAACATAGCATATAGTTGGGAAGATCTCACTCAAGATCAACCAACCTACAGGTCGGTTGTTCACCAAACTTCAATTTGCTTCAATTTTTTCAGTTTGACCATTCCATTTGTAACAATGATCCAAACTAACGGCCAATCCCATGGGCTAGCAGAATGCGTGACTTGGCATTTCTTTGAGGCTAAATCAACAGTTAATTTAGCAAAGAAAATGAACAGGATCAAAATCTTAATCCACTCTTCAAAATTATCCTTAGCAGCAAAAAAACTAACGACTCAATGTCAAACAAGCACCGGGTCATGCAATCTATTAGCTACATGATACTAGCTACAAGTTTTAGCCAGCTACCGCTTAACTGAAACAAAAATGTAAGTTAGATGATGAAATTCAAACTAATTGTAAGTTGGGTGACCATAATGAAACAAACATGTAAATTGAGTGACCTCCAATAAAATTTTCCCAACATAATCCTACTTTGTAAGGACTTATCTTCCTAACACGACCTCAAAATAAAACACAAACTAAGAATCTCATATGCAAGTTAAAAATATGGTTCAAACAGAAATAGAGCATAACAAAAGATAACAGGTAAGTCCACAGAGACACAGTAACTCATTTAAATCTATCAAGCACAATTACATACACATTACACAACATAGACAAGCCTTCGTGGACCTGACCTTTGCAATAAAGGACATGGACACATGGGGATAAACTAAGCCCCCGTTTGGTGCACATTATTTTCAAAAGAATGCATTTTTTTGGTTGATGTGATGGGAAATATGTGGTTGAAAAAGAAGGAAAAGTTTGTGATGTGATGGAAAATATTATTTTAGTGAAGAATGTGTGGTTGAAAATGAGTAGAAAAATGAGAATGAAAAAAAAAATGTGGCCCAAACAGGGGCTAAATCTATTGAAATTATACATTTATATATGTCATTTTTATTTTTATAGAATCATTTTTCTATAAAATCGATATTCTTTTCAGCTTCGATATCAGATTTTGCTAATAAAATCGTTTGTATAAGAGTGTTTATCCTTGTACTTTGTACTATTGAAAAGGAAATAAAATAATCTTTTATCAAAATTTGCATATAATACTGATAAAGATATATCACAATTGAGCATGTCAGGAAAGTGTCCCTCGCATGTTAAAATTTTGAAAGATTAAAAAAAAAAATAGAACAAGATACATGGCATATGCTGGACTGTTGGGACACATGTCCCTTGTCCAAGGATTGTTCCTGCTTCTATGAAAACAAGATGATTTCAGAACATGTCCACGACTCGCGAAGAGGCAAAGTTAGAAAACTCACCAAAGACAGTAGGCTTTAAACTAATTCTACGCTGGCCTCCAGTTGAGGGTGGACATTTCTGGTCTCCAAGACATCATCGGAGGAACAGTATGACCTGTTGAAAAATACAGCACAAAGTTACTTCTACGATAAACTGCAGTTCTAATAGCAAAGAAATACATGGGATAATATATGGATCATATTTACCAAAAGATACCTGAGATAGGAGAAGCAATTGGCGCCCGGGGAGGGGGAAGAGGAGGGGCAGAGGGTTGAAAACCAACTGTACTCATAGGAGGCCTTTCTAAAGGGAATCCAGAAATACCTGCTACAGGGAAGTTCATTATAACTGTACATGGACGTGCAGTCGCTGAAAATCTAGTAACAACTAGCATCAGAATGCACAAAAACAACGTTGATCCAAGATTCAGTGAATCAAGAAGTATTTTTTCCGAGTCTCAAGCAGCCAAGACATATTTACTTTTTGTACTCTTTTAAACAATTTTTATGACATCTTCCAGTACTCTTTTCAAAAGGCAGCATATCATTCCATGCCTTACTAAGTAAACTTAAAATGGGAAAAAAATTCCACCAGGACACACTAACAACCCCCCTCTAATGCCTATAAGCTTCAAAGCCAAATGACCAATCCAGAACCAGCCGACTATCTCCAGGAATACAATACAACTGAAGCCCCATGCATGGTACTCTTAAAACTACCTACTATAAGATGAAAACTTACGAACATTAGGTACTATCAATAAAAATTTGAAATTTGACTGTAATTGCATTATAAAATTATGACAATGTAGGAACATTGAGTAGATGATAGATCTACATGTTCAAACAAACGATAGTTATTCATGTGTATATTTTTCATCTATAACTAAGCATATCAATACCAGGTCTTTTATCTATATATTTATATTTCAAATTATAATACACCTCTTCAAGCAAGTGATAGTAGAAAAGCAGGAAGTTAAAAAAAGATCACAACTATTTCAAAAGGCCCATCAACCATAACCGACGTAGTAAGTGAACAACTTTATAGGTTCATGATCATTTGTATCCAAATTTACTCTCTCGTTGCAGGGATAGAGGAGGTTAATCATATGATAAAAACAATTTGGATAACTGTAATACCAAAGGAAACTGCCATCTTTTTGCATGAAAAAAATAGAACTCCATCTGAGAAGGGACCTCTACAAGAAAGGGAAGAATGAACATACAAACTAGGTAATTGATGCACAAGTAGTTAAGGCAAAGATTCATCTTTTAGCTCATCCTGAAGACAAGAAAAGCATGGCTGATGATACTTTTCGCTGCAAGCTTGGATTGACATCACAATATCTTAAAAGTTGAAGTTGAAGGGGGAAGATCCAAATATACAAAGCTCTTTGATTCAAAGAATTTCTGTACCTAGATGAGAGACTAGAGAGTATTATAGTACTGATGTTGGATTCCCCGAAGGAGAAGGATAGAGCAGCAAGTCTTTTGAAATATAATAGGTTCAAATTTCCAAATTCTTGTACATAAATTCTATCCGATAGAACTTGTTTTAGTATTTACAATTTTTCATTTTGTCATCATTAATCATGTATTTGAAATTCTTATTAATAGATAGTTCAGGTATCAAAGTCCCTCATGCATGAAATTGCAACTTTCCCTTTGTAAGAAAACTTATTTTTTATCAAAGTGATTTAAGGCAATTACAGAGAATAGTTTCTGGAATTTGATTGACCTCAGAATAAAAAGAACAATATATGTAAAACACTACTCATTGCCAAAGTCATCCTGGGTAAGTTGTAAGGAACCCATAAATTTAGGCTACTTCAGCTGTGAGTAACACTGTGTAAATGAAGAACCGTCTTAAAGTTAAAGGGAAGCCTAACAGTAGTAAAAGCTGCCTCCCATTTGATGTTGTGTGTGGAGGCTGAGATTAGGCATTTCAGACATAGTTGGTCAAAAAATTTGACCAACAGTGAGGAATAAGATTGCAGATTGAACCTGTATTAAGTCAATATTATAAATCTGCGAACTAATTGTCAATATTATAATAGATAGTGTCGAGGACTTACGTTCCATAATGAAGTCAAATATATACATATGATTGAAGGAAAATGCTCTCTTCGTAGATGCATGCAGCTAATTAAATGTGTGACTATTGTATATAATAGAAGTCTTAGTAAAAGCCATGTGAACATAAAGAGTCATTATGAAAGATATTATAAAGGATAGAATATTAGTCATAATAATTATGTGATTCTATATGATTGACTACTTGTCACACTCACTGTGATCACAAAAGAAAAATACACACCTTCTTGTGCAAAGGGTGAAGCTGAACAAGATCTCCCTCCTGCCTTCCATAAACTGCGCGAATGATCAGAATTAAACTCATTTGGTTGCGCTCTCCATTGCTCATCAGCAGCATATGGCCTCGGCCCATCACAAAAGTTTTGCAATGAGTAAGTGGGATATGAGTGTTGCAGGACTGAGGTTTTTGGATATGATATATGATTGGGTGGGTGATTCAGAAGCGGAGGCCTTTGTGCAAATGGTGCATTACCAGGAAGAAACGGCTGTTGTTGAGAGACTTGGAAATCCATGTCCATATAAGTGCTACTGCATCCATATTCTAAGGTCCTTGACAAACTATATCCAGAGTGTTCTTGTGCATTTCCGACTCCAGGTGGAGCAAAGCAGGGTGATTGCTGTGAAAATACTTCATTTTTGACAGAAGCATCAATATGAGTCCCATGAGGAGTATTTGTTGTCATTTGAGAATGTTGATTCCCCTATAAAAAAGAAGAGTTAATAAGTAATATTACTCTAATAACAATGCAGGAAGTGGGACAGCCAGAAGCCTTACAATGGGTGTGCCAGAAACTTCATTTGGTAAAGGAGGTTGTTGACATGCTGCCTTGAGGGAGGAAGTAGATATTGATGATGAAAGTGAGGCCATGTTTTGGGACATCAATGAAGGCTGTGGAGGAAACGATGGTGCGGGAAGTAATGCAGGAGGACCAATGGGTGGTGGAGGAAATAGAGACATCTGTGATGAAGGAAGTGGTGGCGGCGGAGGCGGGGATGGAGATGATGAAGGTGGCGGCGGAGGTGGCGATGGAAGTGGTGAAGTTGGTAAAGGCGGAGTTGCAGGAGGAGAATCAATGGGCAAAGGTGGCGAACCCTCAGGTAGAGGCAACAACTCACAAGAATTGATTGAAGCTGACACCAGAATCATATCTGCATCTTGCTGAATTTTATCAGTCTCAAGAGCCCCATTAGTGGACAGTGGTTTTTCATCTTTTTGGTGTTCAGACACATCTTCCATTTCAAGTTCACCATCTACATCTTCTAAAATGCAGTGACGCCTGCTATCTGCAACTTCATTGCACAAATTAGCCTGGATATTATTCTGGTCTTCCTCTTCTACAAATGTGCGAGATGACAAAAGGCCATGTAGTTTAAACGACGTGTTGCTGAAAAAACAACAGAAGTTATAGAGCTGAAAGTGAATACAGAAACTAACATATCAATTTTCAAAACCAGGCAAAGACAGATAATACTGCATGTGCATATCCAAGTACCCCTCACACAGAATAGACACCCCACCCCACAAGAGAGCACACGTGCACTCAACACTCCAATACATAAACACAATTACATGACAGAACAGATACACATGACACCAATAAATAAATACGTGATAAAAGTCATGAAAAAGATGATAAAGAATAAAGACGGACAGGGATAATAGCACAATGGTTTGGCTAAAGAAGTACAAGATATTGTGTCCACCGGCCCAATGCCATTACCATAACATGAAAATCAGAGTATAACAAGTAATAGCCAATGGCAATCGGAATGAATGGCACAATCGTATGGCAGAAACCCATAGTTATTCAACTTGGATTCCTTGTTATCTGGCTTGCTAGGGGAAATTAACCCCAAGTCAATAGGATTGTAGAATAGTTTAATACCTTATCCATATCTGAAAAAAAAATCTGTTACAGATAAAACAACTACCGGACAGACAAAATATTTAAATTTACAAAACGGGCTCAAGAACTCCTTTAGTGTGATAGTGTAATTTGTAAAACTGAGTGTTATTCAGCTGTTGATTTAGGAATGCTGCAAGGCAGAACAATGATGTGCCAACAACACCTTCTTTTCGTAGAAAGCATTATTGTGGCGAAAGAGTGAAGGAGGAGCAAATTTTGGTACCTGCCATATTCATCCACAAGCATGCCTTCCATTTCTCTAATAGGATCGTCTATAGCTCGCTCAGCTCGTGAAGGGCGCCTAAAGGAAAGTCCAGCAGAAGCATCATCATTCACTGCACCAATATCATTCATATAGCGACGAATAACAGATTCCGGCATGATTTTCCTCTCAAGCCATAATCGCAAGACCTAAGGAAAGATTGTAACTCAATCATTCTGCACAGAGCTGAAAGGCTCACTTTCAGATATGAACTTTAGTCACCTTAAGACATTGACGACGATTCTCATGAGCACTTGCCCCAGGCGGAGCAGCAGCTCCTATGAGACGGGATAATGCTGCTTGAACAGCAGGAATATATGAGGCCCCTGCAATTCCTGAAGGAACATAACAACCAAGAAAAGAATTATAAACAAATCTCCACCCAAAGAAGTGTGGTCCAAAGAAAAAAAAAAAGAACTCAGACCCT
>CADEPE010005431.1:0-10976 GCA_902829205.1 Fraxinus paxiana | reverse complement strand
ACATTGGAATGAGGTTGAGATTAAAAAGAAACATAAACAATTACGGTTTTACGTTTCTCAATTAATGTAAAACCATTTTTGATATTTAAAATTTATCGACCATATATTTATTATGGCCGCACTTCAATATTTGACTTAGTCGAGCCGAGCCATAAAAATACTGAATCAAACGTTTCAAAAAAAAAAGGCTTAGACGGCTTAGCCGAGCCGAACCATAACGTCATTTGGCTTGACTCGGCTTATGAACAATTCTTTTATTTATGTACGATAACAAAACTAATGTACATAGAAATTAAAGTCAATGTTTTAAACATTTCAAAATACTGGTGTGCTGTATGTGTTGAATATGTAAGTAGGTAGCTAATAGAATTGATATTGTCGTAAAATTTTGTTAGACAAGAAGAGCTAATACGTATATAGTAATTAGAAGAGAGTAAAATTTGATTTAAGCATGTGAACATTGGACTTGTTTGGTAACATGATTATAGAGATTCTATTCATATCCAAAAACAGCTTCGTCAAAAATTGATTAGATGACAAAATAAATAAATGTTTACATGTTCTCATCATAATTAACCAATTAAAATAAAAATGTTTGTGGGGGTGCTCATAGCTCTCACTTTTATATATCATTAATTGGTAATTCTTTTGGGCATGTTTGTATAACACAAGTATAGAGAGGTTCAATTGATATCCAAAAATAGCTCAACATTAACGATCAGATATTGACTAGATGACAAAACAAATTAATGTTTACTTGTTATTATCATAATTAACCAATTTAAAAAATATATATGATTAGAACGAATATTGGTTAGGTTATAGGCTAATTCGAATCATATATATGAAAACCTTATCGAAAGACTAGGGATGAAAACGGGTTTGGCAGGGCAGACAACCCATCCCCCGTCCCATCCACAGAATTTTGAAGGCGAGGTGAGGAGAATCTCATTTCTTGCCCCCATTAACTTATATATTTGTTTTTATTTTTTAAATATGCTTTAAATTTAAAAAAAAAAAATATAAAAAATAAAAGTCAGATAGGGTGCCACGGTTCCTTGGGGAGATACATTTTCCCATCCTTACCAAAAACTCAATCAACTAATCAGTTCAATTACATTTTGAGGTATATGATGTTGTATGGTTATCTTAACACTATGGACCTTAATGTTTTGTTTTTAAAAATAGGTCTTGACACTAAATATATCTTTTTGAACATGTAACCTTCGGACTTTTACATTTTTGAGTTCAATACTCAAGTAAATTAAAAAAAAAAAATGGTTATTTATTCATTATATTCTCTAGCCTCATGGACCAATTATATATATTATGTGATACACATGCGCTGCACATTGAATATGTAACTAGGTAACCAATAGAATTGATATCATAGTAAAAATTTGTTATAGAAAAAGAGCTAATATGTGTAATAATTAGAAGAGAGTAAAATTTTGGAATTTGAATCTTGTGAATATAACATAGGGATGGTAACACAGATATAGAGAGGTTCAATTGATATCCAAAATACCTTAGCATTAATGGCCGAAAATTGACTAGACGACAAAGCAAATAAATGTTTACATGTTTTATCATAATTAACAAATTCAAATTAAAAATAGGATTAGAATGAAAATTCCTATATGAATACCATATCAAAAATTTAGAGATAATAACGGATCAGGCAGGAAGGGTGCGGCCCCGTCTAGGAACTTTTCGAGGCGGGGTGGGTCCAATCTCATTTCTAGCTCCATTTACTTATTTATTTATTTTAATTTTTTAAATACCCCTTTAATTTAACATAAAAAAATCTAACAAAAATAAAAGTTAGGACAAGGTGCAACGGTTCCTCGACGAGATGGACATTTTCAATCCCTATAAACAACTTAACTAACTAACCAGTTCAATGGAGAACCAGATGAACTAGACATGGTTGTTCGGTTTCTTGAGATGTATGATGTTATATTGTTATCCTTGACAATATGGAACCTTATGGTTTTGTTTTTGGTTTTTTACACTAAATGTATCTTTTTTGATATTTAACCTTTGGGTTTTTACATTTTTGAGTTCAATGCACAAGTAAAATTTAAAAAATGGTTATTTATTCATACATTCTCTTGCCTCATTGACCAAATATTCAATTTTTATAATATTGCAACTAATGTAGAATTCAAAGTCATTTTTTCAATTTTTTTTCAAAAAACTAGTGTGATGCCCCGTGCGTTTCACGTGTTGAATATGTGATTAGGTAAATAATAGAATTGATATGGTAGTAAAATTTTGTTGGAGAAGGAAGAGCTCAAATGTATAATAATTGGAAGAGGGTAAAAGTTGGGAATTTCAATCCCTATAAAAAAAGGATAGAATTAAAGTTACTAATATTAGGGACTTTTCTAGGTGATGGCAAAGCATTAATGGGTATGTGAAACAAAATCAGATGACGGTCAGTACTCATTATTTCGCTGCCAAATAAAAGTAATAATCTGAAGGTTGTAAAATTTTATAGTAGTAATTAGCAGTTGATGTGGGTGAAGTAAAACAAAATCTTTTTCTAATGCATATTTGTAATTCATGTGTTGTTTATAACCGTTTTTTAGCCACATTTTTTACTTCAGTCTTGCATATTTTTACCAAGCATAGGCTAACCCTAAATTTCTCTCTCCATATTATAGTAGGAAAGAGGCCAAAGAAAACCCTCTTCAAATTTAATGGACGACTACAGTATTTCTTCATCATGCTGCAATTTGCAGCATCGTTTCTTCATCTCGTCTTCTTAAAAGGAAGGAAGATACCTCTCATTCATTTGCTTTCGATCTTTCAAAGTTCCGGCAACTTGAAATCGATCTTCATCCAACGTTATCTCCAGCGTCTCTCTGACAGACCTGTACCATGCTCCCAATTAATAGACCCTTGTTGAGCTTCGAAACCTTACTCTTTTTCCTGATTACCCCACTCCAAACGCTGCTATCGCTTTGTCTACAGGCATTAACTGTTGGAGACCGCAAAACTGAAGTAATGAAAGTTTAAGTATACCTTTGTAAGACTTCAAATACTTTTAATTTTACTAAACCCTAAACCCTTTTAATTTTACTTAGCTCTCTGACTTCAGTGTTGGTGGCGGAGCTTAAGGAGGAACAGGTGGCTCTGGCGAAGGTGGATGCCACTGAGGAGACGGAGTTGGCTCAGAAGTTTGATGTTCAGGGTTTTCGTCACTGTACTTCTTTGTTGATGGGGTGCATAAACCTTACCCTGGTCAATGAACCAAGTAAAGTTTTCGTGTTTACATAGGATTAATATCATGCTTTTACGGTTTCATACATGAATTGATGAATGGATAAACATGGTTTTATTGTGTGGATAATTTGATTTGGATTGTGTGCATTTAGGGACGGAACTAGAGTAAGAATTTAGGGTGGACTAAATGTTAGAAAAATGTCAATTATAAGAATTTAATATGAAATACTAGCTTACCCATTCTCATGGCAGTAACTTTTTGATTTTAATCTTATTTGTTTAGTTTCTGCATCTAACAGTTCTATTGAATGTTAATTAGAGACCAATACTTTTTAAAGTAGAATGAATTATTTAAATTGTATTCAATTTATGAGTTCATATTTAGTTAGAACTGGATGTTGCATTAGACTAAATTGCTCGTCTTCACTATTTATGTTGTAGAGATACTATAATTACTTGGGTGAACAAGAAGACTGGTCCTGCTTTGTATAACATCCTGACGACAGAGGAGGCCGAACACATCTTGGCTATAGAAGAAAAAATAGTTTTGAACTATTAAGAGAGCTTGGTGGTATGACTTCTATTGCTGTTCAAATTGTTGTAGTATTTTAGAGATTTTGATGTTGTATTTACTAATCATTTTCCCAAAATATTACAGGGTTCAGACAACGATGAACTTGCGGATGCTTCAAAGCTGAAAGATGATGTTAGCTTCTACCAAATGACGAGTCCTGATGTGGTAAAGCTCTTCCATATTGATCCCAAAGACAAATGTCCGGCTTTGGTCATCATTGAGAAGGGTGCTGAAAATGTTAACTACTTTGGTTAGTTACCTTGGTCTTTATACATTTTGGCAGTCAAAATTTCTTTAACATTACTTTTATAATAATCTCTTATTTATATAGAAACGCAGTTCACTAAATCATCGATTGCTGAATTCGTGTTTTAGAAAAAACTTCCTCATCACCAACTTTACTCGAGAAAATACGAAGTTTATGCATACCTTAAACCTATAACAAAATGAGCATTTATTTCTATTCCGATGATGGTGAAAACAGTGTTGAGCATTTTTATTTATTGCAAGAAATATTCATTTGGATATCATTTCTTGTTGGCTTATTTCGATTCACTATATGCTTCTCTATATATTTGATGCATTTACTTCTCTGAATATGAACTTGTGAGATTTATAATTGGAAAGCTCTCCTTTCTAAATATGCAGAATGCATTGATGCATAGAGATGATGTGCAAATGGCTGCCATGGAAGCAATGCGAGAGGCTTGTGCTGCAAAAACTTTACTTCAAAGTCTAAGGTATTATCTTCAAAAGTGAAATCTCGAAAAGTTCTCAATTTCCTTTAATCAAAATAATTTTAGGGCCTACCTACCAGTTATCAACTGGTATTGAGTTCTTGGCAGCATTTCATAGGATAAAGAACCCAGATGAAAAATGTATATTCCAGTTCTCGTATAAGTTATAACCTCCACTCTTTGTTGTTTGATGTCATATGAGGAAGAGTTCCCATTATGAGATTTAAATTTCTTAGAACCTTCTTCCTTCCATGCTTCCATATCACTTCCTCCAATCAAGCATTTTCTGTACTTCAATTTAGTTGGAGGCGACATGTCTCGAATTTCAACTGCGACTTGAAAGGTAGCATCTGTTTCCTAACGTTATAGTTAAGTTTATTGATCAGTAATTAGTGATTCTTGTTGATTCTTCAGGATATGTGCCAGCAAGAAGAATCCACGGGACAATGAAAATGAAGAAGAGAAGCTGCACAAAACTGTAAGTTCTGCTCAGAATTGCACGAGAATATTTTGAATAAGAAAGTTTATATTATTAGACTCAATAAGGGTATTGGAAAAAATTTGACACGGTGGTAAAATTTGTTGACAGTAAATTTGTAATCTCTGAAACCAGACTTTCTCTTAGAGTAACATGTATGTAAAAATATTCATATTGCTAATATCGTTTTCCTCTAAACTTCTGCAAATATTCTCCGATATTGTTCTATTTGATAGCTATGTAGTCTTTCATATTCAAAGATTATGAACTGTGTTAAATGATTTCTTTATGACAATCATATTGCTTTATAATAGGATTTTCCTAGCATTTGTAATCAATTATTAAATTTCAGATCTGTTTTCCGCAGCAGATATCTATCCAATTCAAAATTGCAATTATCCAACATTATTTATTTAGTGTTTCATTTGCTATATTTAGCCGTAATTTATTGTTGCCTATATTATTTCCTCGTCTCTTGTGGATGAGTAGATGACATGATTTTTTTTGCATATAATGTGCTAAAAAATGTTTGTTTTTTTCCATGCATAGACAATAAAACTTTTGGTAAAGTTATTTGCAGAGATATTTCGTCCCATATTGATTTCATCCTACATTATATGTACTCTCCGCCCACAAAATATGCCTTTTCGGTTATTTTGTGGAAATGAAACTATTAATACATGAGATGTGTAGTGTTTTCAATATAGTGCTCTCGAAATATCTGCACTGACCATGCATTCTTGCAACAAAGTTTACTAAATTTAAGCAATGTACCCAATGGGTCCATTAGTGTGTGATTGTAATTACCACGATTCAAAGTGCCTACATTTTTATTTGGAGAAGGATTGAAATACTTATCCATGCCATATTTATGATGTTTCTCCCAGCTTATTTGTTCATGGTTATGCTGACAACTGATATCATTTAGTATTATTCACATTCTAGCAATTACCTGCAACTTTATGCATGACCTTCTACATTTTTTGGTAGACCATGCATTGGTAAGTTGATTTATTGTTTTCTTTTCTTTTGTGCTACAACTTCTCGGTTGTTTGGGCATATTACAGATTTTGCATGCATTGAATAGGGTGATCAGAAGCGTCATCTTTGAAAAATAAACATATAATTATCAAAATATTAAGAAGAATCATTTATTACTATTTAGTATGTCGATATAGCTATTTTATTCTCAAAATGCTTTTCCTTATAAGAGAAATGTTACTTATATATAACTTTCTTCCCTACAGATGACTACAATCATTGGTTATGGTTCTCCCAACAAGGCGAACTCATATAGTGTACATGGAAGTGCACTGGGTGCCAAGGAAGTTGATGCCACCAGGAAGAACCTTGGATAGTTTTAGGAGCTCTTCCACGTGCCTGAGGATGTGAAGAAGTAAGAATACAATCTTGCTTCTCGAATCAATGTCATGCCATTTCCATTTGTTAATGCATAGTGATCTGGGGATAATTTTTCACAGACATTGGAGTCGCCATACCCTTGAAGCTGGATGGAATGCTAAGTTTGCTGAATATGAGAAGAAGTATTCGAAGGAAGCAGCAGAATTGAAGTCTATCTTTACTGGTGACCTACCTTCTGGTTGGGAGAAAGCTCTTCCAGCGAGTAGTGCTTGGCACTTTTGTTATTCTTTCCCTTGTCTTTTGAGCGTTCCTTTGTGCAATATTTGAAATTAGAGAGATGCTTGATATGGGACGAATCAACAAATGTAGAATGAGCAAATTCTTACCCTTAATTCTGCTATTTTTTCCTAACAGGAAAATGTTCCTCAAGTCAAATAATTGTGTAGTCTTTCATTTGTTGTTATATGTTTCTGTCAAGACTTAATTGACTTTTAATCCAATTAATTTATTACATAAGTTCTTGATATCATAAGAACAAATTGTTATTACAGCTTCATGCAAATAAACTTGACATAATTGAATTATGTTGCATGCAGGTCTAGACCATAGGATGAAAGCATTGACTTAATCTAAGAAGTCATGTACATTAAGTGGGGGGCTGAATCGGTCTCAACGTCACAAAAGATATTGCTATTTTTGTAATGACGCATCGATCATATCAAATCTCTACAAAATTTTACAATTACGTTTGATTAAATGAACTATACAATATAGATAAATCATAAGGAAATGTACATTATCAGATTCAGTTAATTTTGCCAACCTAATCCAATGAACGAATCTCCCGTCAATTCTTAAATCTCTACACATTAACGTTACCTTAAAAAAAATACAGTTCGTGCATTACACGGGCGTGAGACTAGTTTTGAATAAAAGTGTTTATAATTATACAACTACCAGACAAGTTGGGCTAAAACCTCTACTATAAAAACATGTTTCTTTGATTACTAACAGATTAGGCACCTGCAGCAAGCTCTTCATGTCCTAGTTGATTGCTAGGTTGTTACAGGGTTAGGGTATTTGGGGAAAATTGCAAAATAAGTGTAGTACCAGCTCTATATAAGAGAGGGAGTTCTATCTTCGTTTAGGCACAAATTTTGGTATTTGGTGAGAGAGGCAGCCTCTCTAAAGCTAGCAATCTGCAATTCAATGGCGCAAGTCGCTAATAATGTAAGTTCATTGTATGCAAATGGTCTCTATTCAAGCTTTCCCAAGTATTCACTTAAGTGGTAAATATTTTTACCCACTCCACAAAACTTCATCTCTCTAGAAATTTATCAAATCTTCTGTCTTAAATCCATTTTCAAGAGATTCAAAAGTGAGTGAAGTTAGGGGCGGAGCCAGAAATATTGTTCAATACGGATGTAATTTAATTAATGTTGAACTTTGAGTTTTCGGGACCGAAGACGCACTTTAATGCAATATGCATTCAATTTTTTCTTAACTAATCTAGAAACCAAAACTAAATACACCAATAAACAAAATGAAATATCCAATTTCAAGTAAAGTTCGACCATGTATTCAATGATGGTAAAAATATAAAATAATATTACGACAATACTAAAAATGACATAATTTATAAATTACATTTATTCCTTGTATATTCATCACCATTGTTCAGTGCAGGCATCTACTTAATGTGGCTCCGCCCCAACATTCAAATACCCTTCATGCACCCATCACCATAGACATGTATTCCCATAGTTCGCCCTCTTGTTTCACTCGAGGCAATTTTTTTATAATAGCGGTTGTTGTCACTGCTTTCTCTTCAACCAAAATCAGATGTTGTGGTGGCCGAAGCCTCACCCTTACACTTACTCAAATGCCAGGAGTTGTACTGTGGTTTACATTTTGATTTTGGGTTTACCGTCGGTTACAGCATCCGCTAGTCAGAATCCCACATTTCTGATTGATTTTAGACAAACAACAGCGTTGGGTTGAAGAACACCAAATCTCAAGATTGAGTATAGGCTAGTCTTTATGGAGAATTTTACCAAGAAATCCAACCTCGGATCGTTCTGAACCCAAGCCCCGAAAGAACCGTGAATTCCACAAATTTAAGCAATGATTGAACTAAGGTTGAATCTAACTTTTCAAACGATTAAGCTAATGGATTCTGAAATATTCCATTCACTGCCAAGACTATGCCCAAATTTTAGTGCAGACACTGGACTTGAGGTGGCTCCGCCGGAGTGAGGTAAGAAATAAGTGGGTGTTTAGCCCCATTTTTTTAGGAAGAATTAGTTTTTGAATAGTGATTGATGGGAGAAAGTGTGGTGGAAAAGTGATGAAAAATTTTAGATTTGTGTGTAATATTATTTTATTTGAAGAATGTGTTGTTGAAAATGAGTACCGTAGAAAAATGAATGGGAAAGAAGGAGAAAGAATGGGGCTCAAACATGGGCTAAATTACGATTTTTAATTGGATAAAGATGTTTTTAATTTATAAGCTAAAAAAACATTTTTGTGTCAAATTTTCCCAAGCGATCAAGTTAATCAAGTTTGACCCACCACTTCAATGAAAAATAATTTTAATTTACTCCATAAAACTTGGCGAAAAAAAAAAAATCCCCTTCTCTCTCTAAGAAATTTATCAAGTCCATGTTTAATTTAAATAAAATTAAATTTGTAGTAAATTTCAATAAAAGTAAATGAAATTTGTTGTTGAAAAATCGTAAACACTATGAAATATGTGGTTAAGCCCCTATTTAACAACTATTAAAAAAAAATTCTTACTCATTTTTAACCGCACATTCTCATAATAAAATATTTTACACATATATCGAAGAAAGTTTCTTACCTATCAACCATATATTTTAACTAATGTTCCACATAGAAAGTTTCGCAGAATTCATAATGGATGACGCTTGGTACAATTTTATTTATGGATTAATCTACACTTACTTCCTAACTTACTACATGGCCACATGGCCTCCCCCTATTGGAGGGATGGCTGGTGCCAGCCACCCCTCCAATAGGAGGAGGCCATGTAGTCATCCATGTAGTAATGCTTGAAGTAAGTGTAGCATTGTCCTTTATTTATAGTTGGTAAAGAAACAAAATGACTTGCGAATTAGGTGTTGCTACACATAGCAGAATTCTCTACATGTATAGAAAAAACCCACAAAAAACACATAAATAGCTTGGGCCTTTTTTTCGCATGGATCCACCCATGGGAGTATCTGTTCATTGAACAAATCTATTTGTATCTAACATGTTAGGCGCCCTCCAATAGGGGCCGTCACAATCGCTTATCAATTCGATCAAAAATTCTGTAACTTGTTAAATACACGTGGTATAACCCGTTCATTTTATGTGGATTTTTTTTCTGTACAATCAGAAAAAGTCTATTTTTTATCCGCTCCACTGCACAAAACTTGGTGAAAATCTCCCTAGAAACCTATAAAATCTTCTTCGCCACACACACACATCGCTTCACACTTGTACCATTTTTCTTTGCTTTCACAGGAACCCTAGAATTTCCCCTAAAATTATCAATTAATTCATATATTCACTTTCCATTCTCAGCTATTCTTGAATCAATCCAAAATGATGAGGCAAGCAAGTAAGATGATTCTGGGTCAAGGGCTGCCATCCCTTCCTACGCGGGCGGTGGCCGTGGGAGCAGGTACGCCGCGGATGTACCATGAGAGGGTTGTGGATCACTACAGCAATCCGAGGAACGTCGGGTCCTTCGACAAGAACGATCCGAATGTTGGTACGGGTCTGGTGGGCGCCCCGGCCTGCGGTGACGTCATGAAGCTTCAGATTAGAGTCGATGATGAGAGCGGAAAAATTGTTGATGCTTGCTTCAAGACGTTTGGCTGCGGTTCTGCAATTGCCTCCTCCTCTGTTGGTTAGTTATCTATTTATAATTCTACCGGATATTTGGTTTGTAATGAATTTTGATGCATTAATTCGGTTGTTTTTTGGAGAGAAATTTTCAGTTTTCTAAATTATTCTTACTAAGGTGAATTTCAGGGAATTTCTTCTTATATGTGTCTCAATCAATTTTTTTGCTGATTAATGAGCTGGAAGGTCGATGAATGTAAAAATTTAGAGCGCTAATATTTTCCGCTGCTTTGTGAAACTCTGTTTTGATATAAGTGATAAAGTTAAATGAAGTTGTTTCACCTTTCCTGGTTTTGTCTACTGAGTTGGTATCTGCAGTGTTATTAATTTATTAGCATTGACCATTATTGATTAGAAGCTGGGGCGGACCCACGATTATTCTTCACGGGGGCGAGACATATAATTATTAAAAAAAAAATTAAACAATAAAGATAATATTCAAAATGTAATACTTTTTTTACAATTGTTCCTTACGGCTTCTCATACTTTGAAAACGTCGTATAATAGTCTCTTTAGTAATTTCATTAAATACATCTTTTTCAACGTACACAACTAAACTATCATTCATCCATGGTCTCCAATCTGATTACGCAGTCGATTCTTCACAATATTCATAGCAGAAAATACTTTTTCAACTGTAGCAGTAGCAACCGAATGAGTTAATCCTAAAGTAACAAGCATG
>CADEPE010005417.1:0-12049 GCA_902829205.1 Fraxinus paxiana | reverse complement strand
CTGGAATGGTAGATTGATGGAGAATGTGTTGTTGAAAAAGAAGGAAAAATTATTGATGTGATGGAAAATATTATTTTATTGAAGAATGTGTGGTTGAAAATGAGTAGAAGAATGAAAAAGAAAATTTTAATGTATACAAAACAGGGTTTTGAGCCTCATTGTCTAATATTCATTTTTAACTACACATTTTCCCAATAAAATAATTTTGCGTGTAACCAAAAAAAAATTTCTACCATTTAACCACACATTCTACCCAAAAAAAATAAAAAAATATCACTATACAAAACTCATGTTTGGTATGGATTAATATTTAGGTTTGAATATAAGTCAAAGTCAACAATTAATTTTAACAACGTCTTTCATAGGTTCCACAACTTTTCAGTCACACATTTAATCAATTTTATCAAAATCTACTAAAAATCTAATTTTAATCTACATCAATCAGGGGTAAAATATATTTTCCAACTTGAGTATTCATTTAGAATTAATCTACTTGTATAATGATAGTTGACAATGTTTGATGAGGTAAAATCTGGAAAGTTAATTTAAAATAATAGTTTTTGGATTTTTTTAAAAATAAAAGTGATAGTGCAAAATCATGATTGTCACAAATATTGTCAACTATTATTGTACGTATAGCATGATTAATTCATTTAAGCTCATGAAATGAGTGTAATGAAAAGTAATCTTAAGTTGATACGATACACGCAACACCCGTACACATTCGGTAAAGGTATCTAATTCTAATGATTGAAATTACTATATGAGGTATTTTTCGATGTATTTAAAGTACCACAAAATCTCTTTCAAAAGATGCCCAAAATTTCTCTCTCTCAATAAGATATACTGCTAGCTTCTCTATTCATGGTGACCACATATGTACATTCATGCATTGTATCTCTCTCAATTTTAGTTTGTTCTTATCTCTACGAATCACAATTTATCCTTTAATTTTCAACAGTCCACATCACATATATATTGTACACAAAGAAAAAGATGTTTTTTCATTTTCATTACATCCTTAACTATTTTCTCCCAGAAAATATTGAAGTCTATCTATGTACTGTGTACACTGTGTTTCTTTGAAGATGAATCAGTGTGTGCCAAGCTCGGAGCCTGATGAGATTCCCACCACTCCTAGGCTCGCTCTTTCTGCTCCTTCAAACTCCAATTCCTTGACCACTCACGTCCCTTCGTAATCTCTCTCTCTCTCTCTCTCTCTCTCTCTCTAAATACTACATATGATAAAGACGAATTGTGGTTTTTATGTTCTTGTTACACTGCAGGTTGGACTATGAAGTAGCAGAGTTAACGTGGGAAAATGGGCAGCTAGTCATGCATGGTTTAGGCCCTCCGAGGGTGCCTAATAAAACTACTACCAATTCCTCCCCCACAAAGTACGCTTGGGATAAGCCACGGGCCGGTGGAACCCTTGAGTCAATAGTCAACCAAGCCACCCGCCTCCCTGAAAGTAAGTCAACCATGGACGGTGGTGGAATCAGTGGTCGCGAGCTCGTGAAATGGATTGATAACCACTTCTCTCTGGTTAATCATGCCGTCGGTGCTTCAGTCACCGATTTCCTAGTGCCATGCACTAATAATATCTGCAGACATGACAATCAAGAAACTTCAGCTACACAAGTGATGGAATCCGTGCCGGGAATTGGCACGTGCGTGGTGGGATGCTCCACCGGTGTGGGATCCTGCAGCGGCGCCGGCGCGACCACTTTAAGGGGCTCGAGGATGGTACGTGTGGGAATGAATAATTCACACAAATGGCCGAGACCTGAGCAAAGCATGAGTGGGAGCGCCACGTGTGGGAGAGAGAGTCGTCAAGTGACACTTGACACTTGCGATAAAGAACTGGGTGCACGGTTCACCTCCACAGCTTCTTTGGGTTCGCCGGAAAACACCAGTTCCGCCAAAGATTGTACCAAAACTGCAGAGGACCATGACTCGGTTTGTCACAGCATATCAAGGGTAAGTTCGTCTGTACTTATCAGTTATCAATGTGTTATAATTTCTTCAAAAAAAAAAAAAAAAACCTTCTCCACTCTCTTTTTGATACCTCATCTGTATATAAATCATTATGTAACTCTATTATGTACAGCTAACACAACTCTAATTTAATTTGAACTAGCAAGATACGAAATTAAGAGCTAGATCATCATATGTAACATTTCACTTTTGAAATTAGTAACTGATTTCGTAAACTAAAATGTAGTGATACTTAAATGAACACGTGAATGGAGACCGACTGCAGAGATTTCACATGGATGATTATATGAGTGTGAGTAGTTAATCTCTAACATTCAGTAGTAAAATTAGTCCTTCGACTTGATGTCATCATAGTGCCTTATATGGAGACAATCATGTTTTGATGATGTTGAATGTTACTCTGCCCTGAGTCTCTATTACGACATTTTCGAGTATGTCAATAATCATATGAAAGTTGTGAATGATTAATACACTAATCGTCACTCTTAGATAGTAAGAGATTTTTATCTACATTTCATTCAGTTAAATTGATAACAAAATCTTTGATCAATGTGTACTCATAAATCGAAAAGAGTTTTCGATTTATATTGACGTAATGGGATGAAAGATATGATCAATAAACGAGATTGATACGCGTCATATCTCGTAATTGATATGATCATATTCATGGCAAATGAACAAGTTTGATTTTGTCATATCACGTGACATTTCTCGTCACATGTGTTTCTGGCACATTGCTGATGTCAATTTGGAACGACGAATGTGAATTAACCCTTTTAATTTATCTTATCTTGATTAGATAAAAATAACAATTCACATTGTTAAACATTATAATCGAGAATCTAATGAGTCATACATAAAAGGAGAACTAGAAGAATGAAATATACTAATTAATTAATTGACAAGTGTTGAACAATTAATTAATTGAGTTGCTTGTTAATATATCAAATTAATCAATCATATTAATTAATGGATCATGTAGATTAATTAAACATTGGACCGGATCAAATTTAAGTGTTGGGTCAACCCATTTGAATTTCTATTAATAAACTACTAGAGTTTGAAAAATCATACAACACAAATATCATTTTCTTGTTAGTACAAGAAAAAAACTATAATTCTCTCGTTCTTGTTTCCTATATGAATTTTCATTGAATACTGAACAATTGGACAGCTGCATGTTGTAAATCAAAGTTGTTATTCAAGAAATTCATCAAATGTATAATTCTTTATCACGATTTTTTTTTTAACACTGGAAAGATTTTTGGTTGAAATTATATATTATTTATTTTCCGCTGTGCATGATTAAGTAAATCCCAACCGTTTTAACATACAAAATGAATATCAAGTTACATTGAATTCTTTATTTTTGGAATAATTCTTGTTTTGCTTTACAACAAAATGATCATCTCCCTTATCCTAAAAAAAAAAAACATAATGATCATCTCATATTACTTGTGAATCATTTATTCATTTTTACTTAGTTATTATTATTTTGTAGTAAAAATCTATCATTATGCATCCTTTTGAACATTAAGAAATTTAAGTACAAATATATTAAAGAAAATGCAGGTTAAAAATTACCAGAAGTGAATCGATGGAGTATCAAAAGAAAACGCAAATGAAGGCTCAAGAACTTGTGTGATTTATGAAGTTTTCTGAGTTTACGTTGAAGTGGCCATTGTTTTGAAACCATTCGTTCTTCTGTGTCTGTCGATGCTGGTGTGATGGCGGGTGGGTTGCTGTAGAAGAATAAGAAAAGTCTTTCTATTTTCTTTTATCTTCTCATTTTTATTTTATTTTTTATTTTTTTGAAATGGGGAGCAATAAAAGAAAAGTGCCTTACCGAACAGCCCTCTGTCGAAAAGGTCACCTGCAAGGCTGCCTAACTTAATACAAGTTTGGATGGGAGTCATCAGTTAGGATTATATGTCTGAATTTTTTAAGGACTTTGAGATGAAGAAAACAACTCGAGGAGGGGAAAAAAGAAAGAAAGAAAAGAGGGGGCAGAACGCTGCAGCGCCGGCGCTCCTGCCAGTTTTTTACCTCGGCATCGGGCAAGGGCGAACCCAGCACCTGGCCAGCCACAGCGGCTGCCCGTGCTAGGTCTGCCGGAAGCTTCAGGTAAGACGCCGCCAACTCGCCGTCCGCCGGGAAGAAAGATAAAGAAGACACGCTGTTGTTAAAAAAAAAAATTCCCCTTTCTTATTGTTTCATTTGTTTAGGCCTTAATTAAAAAATTAAGGCCCAACTAATGAGCCAAATCCATGGGTTTTGCTTGCAATTGAAAGTCCATTAGTCATTACAAAACCAAATCCAATTCATTTTGGTGCGACAGAGGACGGAGATGACTAATGAGGGCGAAATTTCAATGCGGAGTCACGAGTGCGGTCCTATGGCTGTGAGTCAGTGATGCCGCCAAGACAGGTGGATGGAGTCACGAAGGACGGTGGTCGGTGGACGGTGCCATGGTGGTGCAATAGCTGAGCTTCTGGCTTCGTCTCGTATGCGTTCTACTTGTCTGTACAGGTAGGTATTAGCTCAAAAATCTCGTCCCTTGAAAATTTGAAATCAATATTGCTATTTGCTAGTGCTATCCATGAATCTTTCTAGATTTTGCTATGATTCTAGATTTCTAGGTGCATTCTGCTTTATTCTTCTTCTTCTTCTTTTTTTAGCTTTTGTGAATTTGTGATTTATGAATTATGAGAAATGAAAATTTATGTTATATTATTGTCTAAAAAAAAGAGCTTTTGTGAATTTGTGATTTAGGAATTATGAGAAATGAGAATTTATATTATATTATTGTCTAAGACTATAAGATATGACTTATGATTTTGAATTGTGAATTGTGATTTGGGAATTTAGGGTTTTCGAAAATTAGGGATAAGTGAAAAAAATTAATGGAGAAGATGTTTGGCTCAATTAAACCATGTGTACACTATTTTTTAATCAATTTTACATATGTATCGAATTATATTTTCAACTATTACCATAGTTGATTGTCAACAGTTATCGATCATCGGTCAACGGTCTCCACCCTAGCTAAACCAAGATGCTGGATTCGCCCCTAGCGCCAGGGCGCTCGGATGATGGCGTCGTGGTGTTTTTAGTTCCGTTTTTTCCCGAATTTTACGTCTTCTTCTTCATCTAGAACTCCAAAAAATGATTTATATATATATTTCACATTGTATCTTCACAAAATAGATATTTAACATCATCTAGAGAGGTTTTGAGAATATATGACAGTTTAGCCTCGATGATTATTAGAACTTCAGATCAATTGTATATTTCTCCATTATTGTTCATGAGTCAATAAAATCTCCAAATTCTTTTGTCATATTTCTTGTCTTTTACTATCTTTTGCTTACGATCATATACTTCATATTTTGTCATACAATTTCGATATTTCAATCCTAAATTACTAGTGTAGGAAAAATACATAATTCTTAACAAGTGATATCAGAACCAGGTTCAACAGTTCTGCATAGCGCAATGTTTGATTTGTTCGATGTTTTTGTTCTTGATGGCTTCCATGAAGTATGAATTTCGCTTTTGGATCGCACTAGATTCTCGATGTGGCAGGTTAAGATGTGAGCAGTACTCGCACAAATGGATTTGAATGATGCGTTGTTGGGAATTGATAAGATGCCCACAACTTTGACCGCGGAGAAGAAATTATGGAAAGATAAGAAGGCACTTTCTCATATTTATATTCATCTCTCAAATAACATTGTTCAGGACGTTTTGAAGGAGGTTTCAGCAACTGCTTTATGGTTGAAATTGGAGTAATTGTACATGATCAAAAGTCTAACAAGCAAATTGTATCTAAAACAGCGATTATACTCTCATCGCATGACAGAATGTGGATCCTTGGAAGATCACGTCTATATTTAAGGAAATAGTCGCTGATTTGGAAACTTTGGAAGCAGAGTATAATGAAGAATATTTAGCATTGATCATATTGTGTTTGTTGCCCGCTTCGTTATCTTCATTTAGAGACAATCTTGTATAGTTGTGATACTCTCACCATAGATGAGGTGTATAATGCTTTGTTTTCAAAAGAGAAGATGAAACATCTGGTTTATGAAACCAGAGATGGAGAAGGCATGGTTGCTATGGTGGTTTTGGAATGGGCAGATCGAAATCTAAGTTCAATTATAATTACTGCAAAAAGAGGGGACACATTAAAAATGATTACTACAAATTGCAGAATAAAGCAAGATTGGCTGCAAATTGGAATGGTAAGCAATCAGATACAACAGGCAAAGCAGACCTCACAAAGAACAATGTAAATGAGGGAGATCTTTAGGCTGTTTCTGACATCGAGTCTAAACCAGATGAGAATTGGATTCTAGATTCAGCATGTTTGTTTCAAATATGTTCTAATAAAGACTTGTTTACTACATATGAAACAGTTTCCAAAGGTACATAGTTATGGGAAACTACGCACCTTGTTGGAATTGGTAATGTCTGATTGAAACTAATGGATGGGACAATTAGAACACTTTGTCAGGTTCGATATGTTCTAGATTTGAAAAAGAATCTCATCTCATTTATCTATCCTTGATTCAAAAGATTATTAGTTCTTTGGTAGCGATAGAGGTAGAGGTGGAGGTGGAGCATTGGAGGTTTGCAAGAATGTCAAGATTGTATTGGAAAGACAGAAAATATATCAATTATACATCTTATAGGGTCATGCAGAATCTAGAAGAGTCAATCAACACTGGTTTAGTAATATATATTCAGTTTGATACAGTACCTTTAGATTTTTGTATGAGGTCGGATTTGAAGAATACTACTTAGTTGAGTTCAGAAGATATGGATAATACTGATTTGTCATCATCACCTATGGTATCATTGCATTCAATTGCAAGGGACAGATCCAGTGTAGTGGATGCTGATTTTGTTGGACATGTTTTAAGCGTAGTATAAGGTGTACAATCTAGCAATGGACTTTCTGTAAAAACATTTGGGATTAATTCTACTTCATGGTGTGTTACAATCCTAATTGGTAAATTTTAAAATCTTTATGATTTTTTGTGAATTTGAGGTAATTCTACATAGTAGTACTTGGATTCATTGGAATGTAGAGTATTTTGTGTTTGTTGGAAAAATCAGTTTTAGTTGTTATTGAAGAATTCAATTCGTTCCTTGTAGACGGATTTTCTTCTCTAGGACGAGAAAATTTTGGAGCTTTATTAGTTGTAGTGGAATTCGTTTCGAGATAGAGATTGTTAGAATTTGGATTTAACCCGAATTTCTTGTTGAAGTAATTAAAGAACTTTAATTGAAATTTACATCAAAAGGAGTTCAGTTTGAAATGTTATTAAAATCTTATTCGAGTTGAAATTCTATTTAGAAGCACTATTGAAAGTTTTACCATCGAGGCACCTAGAACTGGGCGTCGAGGCACCACCGTGGTGTTTTTAATTTTGTTTTTCCTGAATTTTATATCTTTTTTATCTAGAACTCCAAAAAAACACTCATATATATATTTCACGTTGTATCTTCACAAAATAAATATTCAACATCTAGAGGTTTTGAGAATGGAAAATTCTATTTACACAATCTTTTACCTAGTAGGTGCCATAATTAACAAATGACGACCCGCGCATGAACCCCCAGGCGCCCCCTCCCCCCCAATAGGGAACCGCCATTTGTCAATTATGGTACACATTAGGTTTAGTCTCGATATTTCTCAATTATTGTTCACGAGTCAATAAAATCTCCAAATTTATCTACCATATTTCTGACCTATTATTATTATTTTCCTTACGATCATATACTTCATATTTTGCAATACAACTTCGATATTTCAATCCTGAATTACAAGTGAGAAGAAATACATAATTCTTAGCAAGTGGTATCATAGCAATCCCGTCGATCCTCAACAAATACATAATTCTTAACAAGTAGTATCATAACAATCCCGTCGATCCTCAACAGAAATCACTGGTTTTTTAACTGGTTTCATGCAGACAAGATGGATTCCCATTATATTATAGTGCACGTGCTAAGCTATTGAGAGAGAGAGATGGGTAAAACAAGAATGCTAAACTTCGTGTTGCAAGAAAAAAATGGTTTTTAAACAATAGTTAGATATCTGGAAAATATGCTTGCAAAACGCAAGGCTAACATTAGCGCTTCCATCCAGAAGCAATTTTCATAGTTCTAATATGGAAAACTTGTATCTACTCCTAACAAAATTGAACATCCAAAATATGTTGAGAATTTGGAACTTGACCACACCATCAAAATAGTCAAACAAAATGATTGTTGGAGAAAAAATACTCTTCACCTGCTAAAAGCCACTCGAGCAGCACCAGGCATACTACATGTATTGACCATCCTAATGGAAGCCTACTGTGTGTAAAAAATTGCATATGATTCTACACCTTTGCAAGTTCGGTGGTAACAGGTGCAGCAGCAGGAGTAACACCACCAGTTGTTGGCCTGAAAAAACATCAGGGGGTTACAAAGTCAACTTTCAAGTTCAGCAAAGAATTAAGCACCACTTGCACAATACTAATTTCAAGGCAGAGAATCAAATATTAGCAAGGGAAGTGAAATTGTAATGCTCAAACAAATTCTGTAAGGGAAACTTACAATCCAACAAAAACTTTGAAAGCATCATAGATACCCCACTGAGCCCCGGTGAGAGTTCCGATCATGACAATACGGAGGGGAAGTCCCCGAGTAAAGAGACCCCATAAACCAAGCTTCTTGACAGCCTGCGAAAAAAGCAAAAATTAACATAGTAAGGGAATTTAGAACCCAAAGGACACAAACAAGTAGAGAGAAAAATAAGGTCCAGCAAACAACACATAGTAGACTCACATCGCCAACGGTAGCACCCTTGGCATTGTTAAGGAAAGAGACGAGATTGTCAGCAGGATGTGATACAATAGCACAGAAAACACCAGCAACATATCCACCAGCGAAGCTCACACCAAGCTGCAGGGGCTTGCTGCATTCACTTTTAGGTCTAGGGATTGCATGCTTGTAAATCATCTCCACAATAGTCTCAAAAGATGCGAACTTCATCATTGTATCTGTAAATTAACCCTTGAATTGACATCAAATGACCCAAGTAGAAAGACCAATATGAAATTTTACCATGCACAAGCATGGTTACACGTGTACAAATGGAGAACATCGTAAGCTTTTCGAAAAGTGTTACGAGGCATGGTTAGATTTTACAAGTGGATTGAAGTTGATCGAATGCATAAAACCAAAATCATACAATATGCAAAAAAATCCTGAAATTCAAGAAAGTGTCAATTATTAGCCTCAAAGAAGCAAATAATTAACAGTTCAGCTACCAAACCTACATCACTTAATTACGGTTTGTTCAAATACCACGTATATAAATAAGTACAAAAAGATACAATTCATCACATCATATAATTTTCCATCAACAGCACACTATCTTGTAAAGAACTAACTTGAAAATAAAAGACAATAAACTAGGTGACAGTGAGTACCCTATAATTCCTAGTAGCATGACAAAATAAATGATAGATTATATTTGCATAAAGGTAAGTTAGACTATAATCATGTCACTTAAGGCATAAAATATATGCATCAAAAAATAAAATACTTCCACAATCTGGCAAAATTAAAACTAAAAAAATTCCAACAGCAGCTAGGTTTGGATGAAAACCTATAGCAGTTGTCTCAAAGAACCAAGTGAACATTACATTTAAATACTCCACAGCACATTCTACATAGGTATGACAAAATTTCAAATAATTAAAATATATGTCATTGTGAACATATAAATAGGTTAGACATTGATGTGAATGTAAGATCAATTAACCAAGGAATATAACCCACAGAATGTAATAAAGGCAAAATTAGCAATAAAAGTTACTTTTACAAGGAATTGCAACTGAACATGGATACACAAACGAGGACAACAATTAGATTGCAATGACGGCATCAAGCAATGCATCATCCAATAAACAACCAAAGGAATAATGTACTTAAAATGGTATTAATAAACAAAATGTAGTTTTATTTATATGCGGAAGAGCAAGCCATTTGAAATCCACATCACATGCCAATTGCAGGCAATTAAAACCTCTAGCAGTTACACCATGTGAAACATTATTATATCTAAATAATTCACACCACATTTTACAAGGTATGACCAAAAAGGTTTTAATAATTAGAAAATATTACAGTAATTGTTAACATATCAATAGGTCAGACATCAATGTGGATGTAAGATCGATTAACAAAGGAATATAACCCACTGAATGTAATGAAGGCCAAACAGCTAGCAATAAAAATTACCTGTACAAGAAATTGAAACTGAAGATAGATATAAGAATGAATGCACTCATCAAGCAACAACATACAAGTGAACAATCAATGGAATGCACTTAAAAAAGGTTCAAGCAACGATTTTTTCACAAAATTTAAATTTATTAACATGGAAGAGTGAGCCTTTCGACATCCATCATCCTCAAGCCAGTCAAAGGTGCAGAAAGTCAACATAGTGCTTACATTTCATTTGAAGATGACAAGAAGAAAGCTGCAACACACAAATCTAAAACTTACATGGAATTTGACGTCCCCAAAGAGGAACCAGGCCCTTGTACAACCTGCAAACGTTGAGGAAAATATGAATCCTATATATTTTAATTTGGAAGCCAAAATTATGTTAGAATGAAAGAAAGATGTGTTTAGCATACCCAAGAGCACCTTCAGATCTCACAAACTTTGGAAGCCCATCAGACAACCCCCTGGCAAAACCAGGCTGTGTCTGAACACGAACCTTCACAGCTTCAAAGGGGCAGAGAGCAATATCTGCAATGACCTCAGCAGATGCAGAACCAGCAAGATAGATCAGAGTCTTGTATTTGGTTGCATTTTCAGGTCCTGCAAGGTCACTATAGTACTTTTTGAAGAATTCATAGAATCCAAACTTGCATGCACCCTGAGCGCTGTAACCAAGCAAGGTAGGCACCCATCCTCTGAAGAAACCTTTAACTCCCTGTTCCTTAAGTAACACTCCAAAACCAGATGAGATGCTTTTGTACTTTGCTGGATCAATCTGAGGAATTAGAGAAAAGGAATAGATTCAAATGAATGAGAGAGCAAGTAATCAAAGATTAAAGATCAGAAGTATCGAAAAAATTAGATAGAATAAAATTACAAGCAGAAAAATCAAAAAATTGACAACCATGGCTTTACCTCAATATATAATTAAGCCACTGTTTGATGGCCTGGCAAAAGCAAAGTTTTGAATAGTAAATTTTTGAAGAATGTGTAGTTAAAAAGTAGGGAAGAGTTTTGGGTTGGCCACAATATTTTGTGTGAAAGTGGAGTTGAAAATGTGTGATTGAAAATGAGGATGTACGTTGTCAAACAGGGGCTAGGATAGTTTCGTGAAAGTGTAGTGTCACTGTCGTCCAATCTAAGGTGTAGACAATAAGGCAACGTATTACTTCGTTTGAGTTGGAACATTTTCAATTTAACTTTCATTTTTTAATTCCAAAAACCTCGTGTATAATTCTCAAATATTTTAAACGTTCAGGAAGAAAGAACAAAGCAAATAAGGTCGAGACTAAAACTGAGCTAGTAAGATCTGAACTAAAATCTCAAAGATTCAAAATAAATAAAAATATTTAATCTTATCCCTATACATAATTATTCACCTACAAAACCAATCTTAGATAGGAGGTACAGAAAACTTAAAGCCAACATAAAATCTGCGCTAAAGACATCTCAGGAGCACTGCGAAAATTTTAATGAGATCTAATTAAACTTAGGGTGTGTTTGATAGGGAGTGAATTCCATGGAAAATGGAATTTGTTTTCCATTTTCCCACTTTTCTTGTGTTTGATAGGTATTTTTTTCTAGGCAAAATATTTTCCCACTTTTCCTCACACACTCACATTTTCTTGTTTTTCCTTGAAAACATTTTCCCACCAAAGTGGTGGGAAAATGTTTTCCATTTCTTTATTTATTTATTTATTTTTTTGCAATTGGAAATTTTTTTAGATACAATGGTAAAAAAAATTATCACTTTTATAAACAA
>CADEPE010005403.1:0-11854 GCA_902829205.1 Fraxinus paxiana | reverse complement strand
GAGAATATTTGGGAGCATCAACTTGGTCAGGAACCACGATCTTCTCCACTCATTTACAAAGGAGGGCATGTCTACCACAAAAGGGGAGTAAAACCCCTAGGAGTTAAGTAATACCATCCCTTAGTTTTGTTGCCTCCAACTATGCTTTTGGGAAAATACAAAGAATGGAAGATGCTAAAGGGCATATCGACGCCCAAGCTGGCTTGATGCCATAACATCCACGACCCAACCATTTGCTAACTTACTTGAAGTAAAATTGGAAGAATAATTAGAGGCCCCCACCTAATTGAGATATCTACTGAAGGGGTGGGCAATCTCCATATGTTTTCCTCCGACCTGATAGCTCTTCCTATTTCATTTGAGATGATGACTATTGGCTCCCTCATCTCCAAGCTCCCCACAACAAGCCTTTCCTCACTCACAGACTTGGGTCCGAAAACTTCAGATGCCATTTTTCTTATTTTGAAATAAAATGAAGGGAGTAAGGAAGGGAGAATTACCTGAGGATTGGATTTCAAGTGAAATGATAGTCACCGTAAGCTATTAAAAAACTATCAAATTTTCAAAGTGCTGGCAGCCGAAAATATGATTGTGGAGAAAGCCTTGGAAGCAAACGACGTCAACCTAATTGCTTTGGGAAAATGCAAGAGTTTTCAAATTATTGGCACACAACCCTAGGCTGTCCAATCACTCAGGCCTTTCTGCTGGAATTTCACCTCTACTACAACTTTTCTCAAAGTTGCAATCACTCAGGGCTTCGTCTTTCTGCTAGAATTTCGCCTCTACTGTAACTTTTCTCAAACCTGCAATCACTCAAGACTTTGTTTTTCTGTTAGGACTTCGCATCTACTACAACTTTTCTTAAAATTGTAATCACTCAGGGGCTGTATTTCAGTTAGGACTTCGGCTACTCAATCGATCATGGCTCACCTAATGAGCCTTAGTCCCACTGATGGCTGATGCTAACGCCTACAAAGTGCCACCTTTTACAGGCCACATCAACAAAGCTCATGCATTATACGGATATCCATACACGAACTTGAGGAACTATTGTTACAAGCATCCACATCATCCACCACGTGTTGAGTGATGGTGGACGAACTGAATTCATCCGCCACGTGGTGGAAGAATTGAACTCATTTGCCACGTGACGGATGCTAAGGCCCACACTCCACATCGCTTTTTCACACCTCAAATGGACTAACTAATAGGGCTAACTAAAACCAATTCCGAAGTTATGAGGTGATAAGATACCCAGAGCGTAACTACAACTCATGCCACGTACCACTCCACATCTAAACTCTGGTTTACCAACTCGTTAACTTGATCGTCGGAGTGTTCGCAGTCGCTTCTACCCTCACCGAAAAAGGCCACGGTGAGTAATGGTGTGTTACAAAGTACAGGAAGGGGCTTACATGGAGTTATAATCCCGTTGGCCACATGTAAGGGTCACTTTTCGGGGTCAAAAATTTTCATTCTATTCTTGCTTAGCTTTAAATGGAAAATAATACGCAACATCTATTCTAGAATTAAGAGCACATTTTTACTCCACATCACTAAAACTCCTTTCAAATAATGAAAAGAAATTTCAACATTACCCACTCCTACTTTGACGGACTCAAAAATAAAATTACTACAAAAAGTTAATTCGTAATATTCATTCTCCTTAAAGACATTATTGTCCTCATGTGGTGGACTTTCCAATTTATGATCTGATGCGAAAAGACATAATTGTTTGGTGTAAAATCTAAAAAAGATTTATCATTTTCTTCATCTTCCGTTCTATTGTCTTAGTAGTTTTTAACTTGTAATTTATTTAGATTAATCTGTTGCCAACACATTTGATATTGTTTGCATAAGATTCTTGGAGATAAAGAGTCAGTAGGTGTATCTAGATGTCCCAAGTAGGTTGGCACCTCTTTTGCACCCTCATCATATTTGATGTAGTAGGATCCGAGTCAGAAGATGTCGAGTTGTTCGATAGTTCGTTGATGGCGCTAAGGTACCATGAGTTGGCGGATCAGCACAAAGACAAGTAATCAACGATCTATCCTAATTGGGGCAATTTTTGGACACATTTTGGGATATTATTTCTTTTATTACGTACTTTCTTTGGTGTGACTATTGAGATTGTGCTAATTTTGGTAAAATTCCAATAATTACGACTTTCTAGTTATATAGCCCATGTGGGTTGTTTTCGCATGTTGGATGAATAATAAAGAATTCTTTTGCTTTTCTTGGTGTTTTCTCGTGTTTATCCCTGTGAATTATTTGCTGAAACCAGCCTGCATAATAAACGTTATTCTGCCCGACGTCAATATTCCATCCCAACATGCTATTAATGATAGTGAAAAGAAAAAAGACATCGAAGTGAAAACAATGTAAAAGATCAACAGAACCAATACTAAGGCTATATATTTATCAGAAAAAGTAATCTTTGAAAATAAAATATGGTGTTGTCCACCACCAAGTAGAAGAGGTAATCCTAGAAGCTCTTGAAGTCAGTGAGTGTGCAACATGGTTTTGCTCACGAAAGAAATGAGTAACAGCGCCCCCAGGGGCATAGGCGAGTTCGTATAGGCCTGAGGTGACGTGGGAAGAAATCCTCCGGCATCGCAGGTTCGAATCCTGACTCAGTGGTCGGGCCTCCGCCCCTTTGGGGTGGATGGGGCTCCACTGGGCTAGGCTCGTGTCCTATTGGCTCTCTCCCTCAGGTCCTTGCCACCGGTGCATATCCCCCGATTTACGGTTGCCTGGCCAAGGGGCATCCGGCACAGGTGAGGGGGGGGGGGGGGTTCACCTTCAGGACTTCCCTCTTAACAAAAAAAAAAGAGTAACAACAATATCCACCTAGGAAGCCCGACAGAGACACCAATATCCCAGGCTGGAACGATACGTGATCAAGATCGAAATATATCTACCGAAATTATCAAGTCATTCTTAAGCCAAATCTTTCTTCAGACAAACTCCCTTGCATAATTGATGGCATGTATCCCACCTACAAATTTTGCCTCAAACGCATAGTATACACCAAAAGGAATAAAGAGGCACTCCTTCACAAAGTCCCTCCAAGTACGAAAGACCCTCCACAACAAGCAAGTCTTGGACTCTCAAAAGGATGCTCCTTATGTTAACTAGATGGGGCAAAATCAACCACTTATTTACATTATGCCTCATTGTATCCGTGTATAATCAGAGTTCATTTCTGTCATAGATTGCAAAAGCCATTACCATGGCGAAAGATTTTTTTTTTTTTTTTTTAATCTTAAAGAATGATACAATTTCATTACATCCACACAACCTAGAAAATTGAAACAAGAGCGAGTACCTTAACCCTTGTTTGGTAGAATTATAATCTAAGTCAAAGTCAACACTTAATTTTAATTATATATTTCATAGGACCCATAGTTTTCAACCACACATTTCTTGGAACCCACAATTTTTTAACCACACGTTTCATCAACTTTTATCAAAATCTATTAAAAATCTGATTTTAATATCCACCAAGAAGGGGCTTAGTACTAAATACATCTCTTATTGTAGTTTGCCAAATTTCAACAATGGTACTGTCTAGTCAGTTGTGATGAACAAATGCCAAGAATAAAGCATCATATAGGCCCCGAAACAAAGGGGTACCTGAAAAACAAGTGTTGTACTAACTTTTCGCTTCCTAGCCAAAAAGAGAAGGCCATGGAAGGAGCAATGCAAAACCAAAATCTAAAAGGAGCTTGTCATTCAAAACCTTCCAAAGTAAAATGGAACGAGGTGGAGGAATATATGAGGCCTGAATTAGTTTATGCCAACTAATAAGTGTTTTACCCTTGGTAAGAGAGGCATACGAGCTCGTACATGTTACCATCCCATCTAAGGATTTGGTACAAACCAACTGATTTGAGTTCGTACTGAATACGACTTCCTCAATACATGCCACTATAGTTGGATAAGATGATTGAAGGGTTCTACCATCTGCCACCTAATGTGTATGTTTTACTTTGAAATATCATTTTTACATAGCACTCTCGCAAATTTCGAAGGGTTCTTTTTTTTTTTTTTCTTTTCTTTTTCAGATGGGTTATTATCTCCACCTTGAATGCTCCTCCGTTCCTGAACCAAGATCCTCCCCGTAAAAATGCGAAGTGGAACAATGAAGAAAACACGGTCTTCATTACCGCTTGTGAAACCGTAATATCAAAGGGATACCGAAACGGGAAGCGTTTCACGAAACACAGTTGAAATAGAGTCATTCGTCGTTCAACTCGACATCTGGCCACAATTGGAAAATACAACAGCTCAAAACCCGCTGGGATTAACTGCGGCGGGTACATAAACTGTAATGACTGGACCTTTACGAATAGAAACATCACAAGAATACTTTAGTTCATATTTAGAATTTATTTGAAGATAAATTTAATTGAACATATATATATATATTTTTAATAAAAAGGTACAGTTTCATATTAAAGAAACAAACTACTAAATAATTTCTTATACGTGAAGCCACTTCTTAGACAATAGCATAACAACAAATTATTCCAAAAGAAACAAATAATTTTTTTATAATTCTAAACAATTCTCCATGCATATTGTTATTAACATGTACATGCAAAGCTCTTTGGTAGTAACTAATAAAGCAAGCTGTTTCATTTTCTTTCTTGAGCGGCAAATGTCAAAAATAAATTCGTTTTCATAGTCATCAACCTTGGATTTTCAAGAGATTTCAAGAGAATTTAGGAGACTTCTTGTAATATGACATATCCAAAAATCGGCTTCTGTCAACAAACATATGAGGAACTAAAATATTTTCTAAAATCACGTAGCGACCCAATTTAGAAGATAAACTAGCACAGTTTATTTAAAGTGACATAAAATTCTACAAACGTTGGGTTTACATGATTTCAAGTTTATTCAATAGCTAACCCACGAGGCTATCAAACCCCACTAGTTTTGTACAAAAATGTAAAGTAACGATTGAGTGCGAATTTCTGAAGTTGAGGGCATAAGTTAAATTTTTAAAAAAAATAGTACCACTAAATCTTATCGCTAACATTTTTGTGAAACTGTAACTTGTACGTTAATTTTTATATGACATAACTAATTCATAAAATCTTCTTAGAATAATTCTACAATTGATGTTCATAGAAAATCTATTTATTAAAAATAACACGTAAACATTTCATAATCGAATAAAACATTAACTCACCGGCTTCTTTATAGCATGATACATCTTCATCTACCATCATACAAGCCCCAAGCAAATCAAATTAACATGTAGGAAAGGATAATACCCATGAGTTTGAAAGTCAATAGATATCTTCAGTGTATTTCGTTATCAAATTAGAAAATTAGAACTATAGATTCATACTGTCACACGTAGATGGATTTTTCGAAAAAATCTAATTTCTGTAGAATTATCATAACACGTGGAGTTGGAGAATGATCATTCCAACTATAGTAGAGCCGAAACACCGTACCCGAATGCACCAATTCATTCATGTTTTAACGAAAGTTCATACATGAAAATGAAAGAACCACTTGGCAAATTATTCACTAATTAAAGAGAATAGACAACCATGTAGCTCAATAGATCATGTTCAACGGTGGAGTCTACTAGTTGATCAGTTCTGGGGAGGGAAAAACTGTCCTTGGGACAAGCCTTGTTAAGGTCAGAAAAATCAATGCACACCCTCCACTTTCTGTTATGCTTCTCCACTAAGATCGAGTCGGAGATCCACTTTGGGTATAGGGCCTTCCTGATGAAGCCATTCTTGATCAACTTTTGTACTTCTTCCCTTAGGGCCTCATATCGCTCCGAGTTAAGCACCTTCCTCTTCTGTCTATGCGGGGGTCTTTGGGTCAATTTTCAAGTGGTGGCAACTGACCTTGGGGTCAATGCCTACCATATCCTCGTGCCTCCAAGCAAAGACGTTCAGGTTCCTACTTAGGAAGTCCTTGAGCCTTTCTTTTATCTCTGGCAAATGGCCTTTTCCTACCTGTACAACTTAGCGGGATTAAGGGGTTTATCCCGAATTCTCTAGCTCCTCTACGGGGGCTGTCTAGGATCGGATTCAACAATGCGAGGGTCGATCTCATCGAGCATGGGCACTTCCTCGGGGACGTCTACCATATTCATATCAGCTATCACCATGTTGACATCCTTGGGCTCTCACTTTCTGATGGAATTTAAGTAGCATTCTCGAGCTCCCCTTTGGTCGCCCTTTATCGTTGTCACTAATTGATCGGTAGGGAATTTCATGCACAAGTGGTGGATGGAGGTGACGGCTCTCAAATCTTTCAACGTAGGTCTTCCTAATACTCCATGGTAGGCTGACCAGTAGTCAACTATCAAAAGCTCCATAAAGTTCAAAATTTTTTGGGGTGGCTCTCCCATCTCTACCGCAAGTATGATTTTACCCCTTAAAATTATGCTATCTCATGTGAAGCTATACATGGGGGTGGTGATGGGGGTTAACTCATGATCCAAAATCATTTTGTCAAAAGTGGCTCCGAAAAGGATGTTGACGGAGCTGACATTGTCTACTAGCATCCTCTTTAGCCCGTTTCGGAGTACAAGGGCATCGCAATGGGGAAAGTGGATTCCTTCTGTATCTTTCTGGGTGAACACAATGGATGGTGCCTGATTCCTTTGGGAACTACCGTTCACTATATAATTGGTAAGTGGGGGGGGAGGGGGGCTTTAGCTTCTCTAGCATAGTTCCTTTGTGAGTTTCTCTTATCTCCACCGACATATGGCCCTTTAAAGATTGTGGCAATCTCGTAAATGGAGGCATTATCGTGTGGGTCTGAGGGCCTGCCCACTACCGCTGTCCTTCTCTCGCTCTATCCTCTTCATGGTCCCTCCTCCGTTGGGGAGATACATCCCAACGACGAGGGGTGGCCTCCTCACTCCTAGGTAGTTGGTCAAACTAGGTAAGGGCCTATTTCTCTGTCGTGAATCATTCTGTTGGCCATTTTGGGGACTTGCCCGCCTAGGATGCTGGTCATTGTCCCTGTAGTTTGCCGTGTCATGGCTGTTGGAATGATGATATGTGTAGTGTTTGAGGGGGTTCGACCTACCTCTAGGTCCCGAACTTCGCCCTCGGCCTCATCCTCTATAGGGGCCTGTTTTACTGATCCAGTTTATTGAGTGTTGATTTCAGGTGTGACACTTTCATAGACCAACGTGGGTACAGTATTTAAGGTGGCAGTGGCAAGTGCTGCCTTGAATTGGGGGCAATCTAGTTGCGAGTCTAGTTCCATTGATAATCCATTAGATGGGAGGTGGGTTCTCTACTGGCCTTATTTCTTTGATCAATCAATTCTTCATTGATAATCTCTGGCTCATCATTTCTAGTAACGCATCATAAGTAGTTAGGTCCTGACTTTGGACATCTCTCCAAAACAGGCTGTTCATGTTTAGGCCTCTTTGCAATGCCAACAAGGCCTCAAGATCAATATCTCGAACACAATATGTCATTTCAACAGTAAAACAAGACAAGAAGCTTTTCAAAAATTCTTCAGGTTGTTGTCTCATGTCTTGGATGCGTTGAATGGGGACGATCCTCCTTACTTCAAATCTCTTCAGGAAGGTGTTCTTGAAATTTGACCGCTCTAATGCTCCCGCATGGCAGACTACTATACCAAATTTTGGCCACTCCACTAGGAGTCAAGTAAAAAGCTCTGCATTTTACAGCAGGGGTGGCACCTCTCAGGCTCATAGGTGTCTTATAGATATTCAAGTGCTTGTCCGGGTCGCCTTGCCCATCATACTTCGGCATTTTGGGCATCACATAGTGGTTAGAAACCTGGGCATTTCTCAATTCCCATGAGAAGGGTAGGTCTCGTCATCATTATCCAAATCACAAGATCGTTGGGGTCTATCTGAATCGTAGTTTTCATCTGCCTCATATCTAGGTGGTTGAGCAGAGGGTCTTGCTTGATTCATCTCCTTCTCTTCCATCCTCTGGTGCCTATTTCTTGGTGAGGCAACACGGCGGGCATCTTCTTGCCTTTCCTCCCGTTGCCAGGTCTTAGGAGGTGGGCGTTGTGGCCTGTTCCTAGGCACTGGGGGTTGCTAAAGCCGTCTGGGCCTCGATTCCGCTAGGCTGATTCGGTCGAATACACTGTTAGACCTCTGAGGCCTAGTTTCAAGTTTGTGTTCTGGGGAGAAGTTATCTACCATATTGTATGGGGCCGAGTCGGCCAGATGCATAATTGGAAGAAATGTCAACTTCCACTTCTCTTTCGAGAGGGCTGACTCCACTGGCTTGCCTAGGAAAATGGGCAATCTGGCTTTCACCTCATCTTCTCCGTGATAATGTCCTTAGGATACGTAGGAAAGGATTAGATGACCCATTTCCCTTGCATTTGTCTCAATAGTTCTTGCGTTTCCAAATTTGGCTGGTAATGTTTCTCATGTTTGCTGCCATGGTGGCTAGCTATTTCCTTGGTGAGTTGGGCTGCCATCCTCATTCCACCTCGTTTGTGATCCTGGTGAGGTCGACGTCGACTCGCTGGGAGGACTTCATCATTACCCTCCCTCATCTACCATCTGAACTCATCTCTTTCCAAGCCAAAATCTCAAATTTGAACTTTTGGGGCTTTCTCTTGTTCTTTTTTCAAGAACAAATCATTTTTCAAGGGGGATGCCCAAACTATTTTCTCAGAAAGGTTTTTCCACGGGGTCACTCGCGGTTATAGTGTGGTTTCCCACGAACAGCGTCAATCTATTGACCTCAAAATGCACTATCAACAGGTGTAGAGCCCACTCGTGCATACGTAAGTTAATTCCGACAGTGATGATAGATCAACAGTCGAGATTGCTCCTAAATTGGACGTAGGTGAAACTCAACAACAAGAGACGTTTTCGTTAGGGTTCCAGCGAAATAAACAGGATACGATTGTACAATAATAAACAATCGCTATGAAATCAAAGTAAAAGACTGAAACTAAACATGCATAAGAAGAAAATAAGTTGCTTTTTTGAATTAGGAGTTTCAGCCTCCCCCAATTGTTATATGGAGGGGGTATTTATAGTGTTACAAGGGATGGTGACCATTGGATGAAATTATCAGTGGCCTCATCTCCTTAGGCCGAAACATCTAATCATAGCCGTCTTTTTGACATTCCTAGCTTACAATGCATTTAATGCTCATATAAACCAAGACCTTTGTACGTGGGTCCGTCACTGCCTGGGGTAGAGCCTCGGACTTGATCCGCTTCGGCATGCCAACCTCAGAATGAGTAACGGGCCTCAAAATTAACCCAGGGCCTCGTCTTTTGTGGCTGATGCTTCGGTTAGGGTGGGTCCATAGCTACAGTGGGTCAACCACGTGGCGGTACTAGTGACGAGTCATAACATTATCAGTTTAGCTTAGCGAACATTGTTGTACAATGTTGACGGCTAGATTGGGTAAAGATTATTAGCCTCGTTTAAGGTTATTGGTTGCTACTAGTTGGGTAAGGTGCATTGGCCAATTTTTAATGAGCTTGTTGATAGCATAAGAGGGAATCTATGAGCAGTCTTAGTGGACAATTTACTTAGGCTTGATGCCATCCTTATTAAAATTTATCCAAGTTGTGGGCTTTACTTGGGGATTTTAATTTGATATGTGACGTATAGCACTGTAGAGATGTATCCAGTCAACCAAGAAACTAATGCGTCAGGCATAAGGTAAAGATTTGTAGAGAGATGTATTCGTTAAATCAAGGAACTAATGCTTCAGCATAAGGTGAAAATTAGTACTTAAGATAATTTGATTTTCTTCATATGGTATCGGGGGAGACGTGGCTGGTTTCGGTAACCAGACTTAGAGGGCTACGTCTGAAGTTGATTAAGAGATTAACCTACGTCAATGAAAATTTTGACATATCAAATGGAAAAGAGTGTCATGGACCACAACTTAGCATGACACTAATATTTGTGACGTCCGGTGAGGACAAGGGAGAGCTTGGCTTGACATGAGTTTATAGTGGTTGTGATGGCAGCAACTACACGATGAGCAAAAGGCCTTGGTAATTGAGTTTTGGGATACCATTTTATGGAGAGCTTGCCTAATGATTTAGGAAGCTTTACACCAAGACAGACGACCATTAGAGTTCATTTGGTTAGGAAAGGTTGGAGCCGAAGGGGACAGTGCCAAGAAGTGGCATTATCATAATTTTAGACTATTGCAAGGGCATCTCAAAAGTCGTATATCCTTTGGGGCTGAAACATTGTGGACTTGATATTGATGATGTTAACTTCTTTGCGGATCAAACAGAGAGTCATTCCAGCTTGAGAACATCAATTGTGAAAATTATGATTCCTAATCCCAAAAACGTAGATCGGTGTCACTTGAATTTTTCTTACTAAGTGGCATGTTTGGTAAATAGTTAGCTAGTCTCTCCCATGCTTCTATTTAGATGAAAGAGCAGCATACATGCTATCTTTATGCAAATATAGACAATCCTTAGGGGTGCAAGGGTAAGTAAGGGCCTACTTTAGGCACCTCTAGGGAAGGCTAAAGGATCTGTATGGGGTTAAGAACCCATCAAATGGTGTTAGGCCTTTTTGGCCTTTGTTGGGTACCCAAAGGGGGCTTGAGTCTAGTGATTGAGCATTGCTATGCTTTACATATATGTGAAGTATTGATACACCTCTAGGTTGTATGAGCTATCGAAGCAATCATTTTAAAGGCCTCGTATGTGTTGGCTACATGTTATTTCCGTAAGGTCCATTGGCTAGAAATACTCATATGAAGGCGCCACATAGTTAGGCGAATATGGTTGTCGATATAGTGAGAATAAATATTTTGTGAAAGCACTTCTAATTAGCCATACTAATGGCCTTACTTGGGCTAGGCATTGATGAAGGGCATAGTATCAAGCATTACGCTAAAGTTCCATAGAAAGTGTCAATGCACAAGAATTGTTTTCTGGGGCATGTGAATGACCCTCAATGCTTCAAACAGAGTTAGAGAGCTCATTTTGATCAAGTATGCCTCAAGTCGACCGTATTTTATGCATGAGCATTTGGACAAATTAGAAGATGTGCATTGTGAATAGGCAAGTTCCTTGGCACAAAGCATAGTGTAGGGATGTGTTCGGGTGATAACACACTAGTAAGCATTGTAAGAAAAATATGAAACAAGTCATATATCTATACTCGTAATGAAAGTCGACGGAAAGTAGTCGAAAGGAGTGAGACTACTACCTCACGGGTGCGAAAAATAGTCAGTTGTGTGATTTAGAGAGTCAACTCAATTAAAAATGAAACATGATACAAACTTAATACCACTTAAGGGACTACTAGATTAGCGTAAGGGTTCATATAAACAAAAAAATAACATTAAAACACAATGTACGCATGCTATTAAACATTTCGCAGTTTATTTGAAATTATGAGAATCGATAGGAAATTACAGTTGGTTAGATTTCGAGAGGATATCTCTCTCGTATTTTCACCCTAATGTGTAGTAATTGGAATTGTCCTTCCCAATTCATACTGAGAAGCCTATACAATTCATTATGCTACATTCCCATATTGCCCACCATAACTTTAGCTAATCAACTAGTAACCTATCATAAAACTGAATATTTTCTTTTGCAACAATACCTCTCATGTTCCAAGAAGAAAAATGATATTGTAACCCAAATGAGAAGAGAAAACTCTCCACCAATATAAGTATAGCACCCACGAAGACCCAATAACCTAGCCATGTCAACAAACCGAAACTCAAGGCTCGGGCTCGGCTAGAGCAAAACAGGTTTGAGCTTTTTTTGGCTCGAGCCGAGCAAAAGCTTGGCCAAAAAAATGAGGCTCAGCCTGAGCTTTTGTCTCGAGCCGGCTCGTGTTTTTTTTTTTAAATTCGTTATA
>CADEPE010005381.1:0-15025 GCA_902829205.1 Fraxinus paxiana | reverse complement strand
GCGGAGATAGAAGATGCAGAGAGAGAGGGCTTCTGGGTTTGGGAATTCAATTAATGGGGGCGAGGGTATAGGTAGATTTAAAATTTTATTAATTACAATTAATAATCTTAATTACCACCTGATTATTGAAATATAAACTTTATCACATGATTTTTGAATTGTAATTTTGAAAAGAAGGGTTTTAGGTAATTTTCTCTTTCTATTTTCTTTATAATTTCAGATTCAGTCGTAATTAAAATATTTTCCGTGCCACATAGCAACAATTCTATGCCACTAAATGAAGCATGTTCCATAAAAGACTAGTCTCAAAGGATACTATGCGTAGTCCAATATATTGACACCTTTGAGGACTCAAACAAACAAATTAAATGCAGAAAAGGAAAATCAAAAAGATGAAAACCTAAAAATGCAGAAAAGTAAAATGAACACAAATGAAATTTTTTTTGCCCGGAGTCTCCATGACAACTTTCAATACCTATTCCTGATAACACCACAAGATGAAAAGTAAAATGAACACAAAAGTGGATAATGCTCTACTGTAGAATAGTCTCAAAATGACAACCAAGATACAAAATGTTCAAATTATAAAGAAAAAGTCAGGGAGACTTTTTTTTTTAGTATCCAAACATACCCTAAGTTTACTATTCCTGATAACACCACAAATCCTAATCAGTACGACAGTACCCTTTTAGAACAAAAACACTCAGTTCTTAATCATCTTCACCAAGTAAGAAACCGAAAATCAGAAAGGAGGAGGCTATTAGGAATCTCAAGTGAGGTTTTCAAGAAAGAAGGAGAAACAAGAAACTGTAGCAGTTTCTCTCAAAAGTGTTTAAACCAATAGAAAGAATCCAGAAGCAAATCCAAAAGCCTCAACAAGTCCACGGATCTACGTCTCATGAAAATCCTCCAGTTAAAGAAGTCGTGTTTTACATGGATGTTTGTGCTAAATGTACATACTATTTTTTTTTTTTTTTTAAACATCATCAATCAATAAAAAATTGTGTAAATGATTATTTCATAACAACTGCACGGCAAAACATCAACACACTCTTAAAACATTATATAAAGAGATACAAGCAGGGAGTCCTTCATTCACATTTCACTGAAGCTGCCTTATATTTCTCTCTCTCTCAATTATGGAGTTCTCTGTGAGGTCATTTGCAGTTGTGTCCTGCTATTGGTTTCCCTGTCCACTGGTTCAAAATTTATTCAACTTCATAGCTTGTCAACTACTTTAATTAGCTACTATAAGCATGTTAATTTACCAAATATGAAATAACCAGAACAACTTTAATTTCATAGCAAATCATTCTTATTTGTTTACTTTGGAGTGTATTATATGTACTAAACTGTGTTTGTGTATATTTTACTCTTTTCTTGTTTTAAGCAGATATGAGTGGTCCTCTTGTGGTGGATGCTACAATTTGTAACTGGGATCTTTGTCGAAATTATTGCTCGCTTCTGGGTAAGCCAGCATGCTGCCCAGGACCATCTGGTCCGTGTCGTTGCACAGGAATTTGCCCACGAATTACGAGTGGTCCTCTTGTGGTGGGTGCTCGAATTCGACGTTGTGACGTGGATCTTTGTGAACAATACTGCTCGCTTCAGGGTTTGCCAGGATGCTGCTCAGGATTTAACGACCAGTGTATATGCGCAAAAATTTGCCCACGTACGTAAACAAATAAACTTAATGATATGTTGACTTGCAGATTGAATATGGCAAGACAAAATGCTTCCTTATGTTTGCACTAAATTTTCCCCTTCATGAATTGCAGAAATTACTATGGAGGTGATGGTTGGTGCAAAAGACAAAGAGCCTTTCATCAAGGAGGTAGTAATCGCTTGACGCATTGCTGCAACAGCTGGAGAATAAAATCTATCTATGAAGCTGGTTGAGTTAAATAAACTGTAGATCTCTTCTTGGAGACTGCATTAAACTGGCTTTAATTAAATAAACTGTAGTCTTTGCTTGGAGACTATGAGTGTGTTTGGTGCACATTAAAATGAAAGAATGCATTTTTTTAAAGTAATGTGAGGAGAAATATGTGGTTGAAAAAGAATGAAAAGTTATTGATGTGATGAAAAATATTATTTTATTGAAAAATGTGTGGTTGCAAATTAGTAGAAAATTAGAATGAAAAAAAAATGTGGAACAAACAAGGGTTTAATCATGAAATCTCACCTTTGTTTTAGCTTCTTGTAGAAGAGCTTATTGACGAAGCTATCTTAATTTTTGTTTTGAAGCTAATTTTTAAAAGATTTTCCTATTCCGAAAACGTCTTTAGAGAAAGCCACGTTAATCCATCTTCTTCTAAAAACCCTTCTAACTAAAAGAAACACTTCTATAAAATTAGTCCAACGTGTCCAAAAGAAACTTTCGAGTCTCAAAAACTTCTTTTAATTTTCAAAAGCCATGTCCAACAGGCCCTTAGGTCTAATGGCACTTCTATGAGCTCCCCACATAAAAGGAGAAGGTTTGATCTCCAACATCCTCCCCCTCTCAGTGTGTAATAAAAGAATATCAATTTTATTAATTTATTTACACTCACAGTAATAAATCACTTTTATTTATCAAACGCTCAAATGTTAATTTTGAAACCTAATCTCGTATGTATTTTGTTTGTTAGGTAGAACCCTATGATTGAACGTAAAATTGGAAGAAATAAACGATAATTGATGAAAAAATGATGATTTTCAAATTTTGAGAACCAAAGTGCAAATATCTAATAGTTGTTGGACCACAGAACGAGGATTGAAAATCCCATGGATTCAACTTGACAGAATAGAAAACAAAAGAAGTTAAAAATAAAAAATAAAAAATCATCTGTACCATGCGCACGCAGGTGCCATGTGCAAGAGGCCTTTTTCAGGCACCCAAGGCCCATTTTTGCCATCATCTCTAACTCTTGGATATCTCCAAACAACATTTTGCAGGAGTTTCCATTGAAACCCTGCTGTCCGAGGCATTTCTCAAGCTTCTTTGGCTTAAACGACACCCAACTCAAGATTTTCAATACATAGAGTAAGAGAATAACTGCACAAAATGGTGAAACTGGGCTCTGTAATATCTCCATTTCCACTCTTTAACTGCCTCACTTATTGCAATCAAGAATAGTTGTAAAGGGAAGATTAAATAATCGGTGTTTGATTTCAATTTTATGTCTCGTAGTGCCCTGTAAAGGGTACTGAACACAACTATACAGCATAATAAACAAAACTTCAGCTTGATTTTCTTCGAACAATAATATCAAATTCTTCCTACCAAATATGCAACTATGGATTTGGCATCGAGTATTATAATTTTGAGCTGAACTTGGAAGTAGGAAAGATACATAAACACAATATATAAGATAGAAAGAGGATAAGACAGCAAATACACCAGCTCAAAATAAGCTGCAAGTGAAAAAGAAAAATGCCATAATATGCACACTGTATCGAATTCATTTCATAACACAATACAGCTACAGCAGGCTACTAAGGCTTTTTGCTGTAGACGTTCTTGGATGATCTCCAGCTGCAAAATTATGTCTTCAAATGGAGGTCTACGTTCGGGATTCTTATGCCAGCATTCTCGTAGAAGCCTGCCAAAGGTAACGGCTTTAATCAGGCCATTTTGATTTGTCACGTGATCTTTTTGTTAGGGATTAAGCCTTTATCCCAATTCCAAGAGAAACAATGGATGAAAAGGAAAAAGTAGAAATGCACGCAAAGAAACACAAGATTTATAGTGGTTTACCCTTAATGCTGCTGCAAATTTTTCACTATATGAAGGAGAATTACAGGGTTTTCCTCACAGCTCGGTGTCTTCTTACATGTATAAAAGACGATCTTCAGATTCTTATTTATAGCATAGAAACTAGGACTACTTAATAAAAACATATAAATACCAACCCCCTATAATAAAAGAATTTATCGTGGTCGAGTAGATCAGTTTCTGATAAGTTCATTCGCTAATAATAACTTTGAAATGGTAATGTAATGATATCATCATAATTATCAAATGAACAGAGACCATATGTATTCTTACAATCTGGTTTCAGAAAAGAGTAGCATGTAAGAAATACTGGAATTTTGATGCTTGTACACTATTACAATAACATCGCAAGATTTCATGGTCATTGGAAAGAGAAAAATAAAAATAAAAATAAAAATGGGAAGGTAAGATTTGAGGATTATTCAATTAACTCACAATTTGATCGGTTCGGGATATACATGTGAAGATACAGATGGCCGTGAATCTTCATATGCTCGCTTGTCTGCCAGTTTTTCTGGATCTTCTCCCTTATTTGATGGTCCTCCTTGGAACATCTGTAGCATTTTCATTTATGGCAAGACAGCATTCCAAAGATATTAGCAATTATACGTGCTTAAAAAGAACTCTAATGGTATGTTTGGTATCGGACAATGCTAATGAAGAGAAATAAGTAGAAGTCCAATATAATGCACTACCATTTCTGTCTAATACTGCATATCATACATTCCTTAGATGACTATTGTATAAAGATAAGAAATCTATTCACCTCATGGACAATCAAAGCAAAAGAAAAGACATCCACGCTCTTCCCATAAGATTCTCGACGAAAGACTTCTGGAGCCATATAGCGGTCTGATAATCGTTGCAAAAGCATTTTATAAGAATATAAGTTAGTCAAGTAAAAATTTTTCCTTCTCACAGAGGTATCAGACTATTCTTACAGGATCCAGTTCCACCAGTCATTTTATAACCCAGAGCATCTTTTTCCTGTACGATTTTGCTGAGACCAAAATCTGTGACTTTAAGGTGCCCAGCCTCATCTTGCAAAACATTTCTGCAAGAAAAAAATGAAACTTCTATAATAACTCTCAGATGATCGTACAAGTAGAATTTGGGGAAAAAAAATGGCACTGGTAAATTTAGCAGATTAATTCATAAATATACTTTCGCATACTTATGACTGAAAACAATAGCATAATGCGATTGGAAGGATGCCAATACCTTGGTGTCAAATCTCTGTGGAGTATGGCACGAGGTTTATGCTGATGAAGATAATTCATACCTCTGTAAACATAAAAAAATGTTCGCGATCGAGGGGACAACTGAATAGTATGATTAGGCTCCATACAATCCAATAAGATACATATATGGAAGCAGTAATACTTGTTAAACATGTACCTTGCAATATCTAAAGCATAGGCAACAGCAGTCAGTGTATCAAGTCTTCCCTTTCTTTTCAATATATCGTATAAACTTCCCTAGCATTCCAATTTATCGAAGTATTAGCACACGCATTCCCCACAAACTCAAAAATCAGAAGGTTACACTTACATTTTGTAGATACTCGGTGAGGAAAATCAGGCGATCAGGGTGCTTTAAAACACCAAGGAACTGCACTATATTAGGGTGACGCAATTTTTGCCACAATGCTAGTTCCTTCAGAAAATTCTCCCTGTAAGCAATTAAGATCAATCACATGCCACTAGAAAGCTTTTTCGAAATATAATCGTCACACACATTTTTACTCATCAAGATTTAAACAGATTTTCAACCAGGGCAGCATCATTTAATTACAGTATGCTTTTAATTTAAAGGAGAAAAGTAAAAATGTCTAATATAAAACAAAGATAACAGAATCATTTTCAAGTTTTTAGTGAAGCTTTCACGTTAACGTTTAAGATCTTCACAAATAGAAAAAGTCAGATAACCATTTTGATGCTTTTCTTCTTTCTCAATATTGTAAGATTTGTATGTACCTCCATCAGATGATACAATAGTAGAACAGGAACAGGGATTCAACAAAGAATGTAGCCATATATAAAATTATTAGTTTGAATATGGCATATAGAATTACACAGTAGAACTCACTTCACCGTCTGGTTTGATGCGATGGATGAACGAATTGTTTTTGCAGCAACTTCTGTGCCACGCCATCTAACTAAATAAACTTCACCATATGCTCCCTGTCATTTATTTTCAGTAAGATTAGCATTTAAAGATGCTATTTTCTTATTAGATTCAACAACTAAACTTAAATGTACAGATGTGTGCTTTTGGCCAGAGGAGTAAAATCTCGAAGATGAAGTGGCTTTAAAGAAGATAGTTGCCTTGGCTTTCAGGTAAGAGAAATTACTTCTCCAATAAGAATTCTGCCGGCCATGTTCACCTCAGTGTGATCAATTTCATAATACGGAGTCTGGGAGTCAAGTCCCACCTGTCTCAAGCAATTGAAATCGACTATTTAAGTACTTTTCAGAAAATTTAGAAGGCCTTGATGAGACGCAACCTTTTTAGACCCTTCTCAATTTCTACTTTGCAGTTAAAACAAATAATCACATTGGTGACTAAAAGCTAATGAAAATGGCAATGCTATCCAAGATCTTGTCTTTCTCAGGGCTGCCAGCAATAGATATACGATTATAGCCATTAGAATTCAACTTCATTAGACTAAAAAAATTCTTTCACAAACTAATGACAAAGGTAAATATTTCATAAAGAGTATGTTTTTCTAAGCTTAAAAAAATTACTCACAAATAATTTTACTGGTAGGAAAATGAACAAGTTTTAAATAAATAATTCTTTAGTTATTCAAAGATAAAAATAAGTTACTTATCTTGATAGTAACTCCTATCTTATTGTAAAAATAAGTATTTTTTTTTTTTTTTTTACTTATAGCTAAGTAAAACGTAATATATCCAGCGTGTTTGGAAATAAAAAATTACTTAAAAGTAAAAACTCTATATTACTTCTCAAAGTTAGCCAAACATGTTGATAATCCCATGATTGAAGATATCTAAATGCACACACTTTATTAAGCTTTTGAATTTTCAAGCTTATCATCCACATATTCTGAGTGTCAACAAGGCATAAAAATTATGTTGAACCACTTGATCGTCAAAGAGGTCACATGAATATCATTAAATATAATCTTCAACATGCCCTCTCACATGTAGGTTGGGTTCAATTTATCGTTCAAAGCACATCACGTGCACAATTTCGAGTGGCAAATCTAAAAGCTTAAGTTGTAAATCTTGTCTTCGACAAGGAACAAACATGAGAGACTAGAGATGAACTATAATATGTGATCGTATATGCAACAAAATATGCGAAAACTTTGTAGAGACCTCTAATATCAAATAAATCAAAATAGGGGAAAACATGTTTTTGGTAAAACACTGACTGCCTGTTCTTGCACAAACATATGCTGAAAGAATAATAATACCGGATCATTTCCACCATGTGCTTCCAGAATTCTGCAAATGTCTACATGGCCAAAGCTACGAGCATCAGAGAGTGGCTGCAAAGTTTTTTAGTATATCAACATATGACGTAAATAATATTCCAGGGGAAAATTTCTTAAGTTTGTTATGATCAAGGAAACTTGGATAGCAAATGATAAATATCAACAAGGTTATTCTGATTAAGTAGCGATAGCTTTGATTATTAAATTTGATCTCAAATTTCACCAAAGGAAGTTTAAGGACGTATAAATGCAATTTGACCACTAAAATTCGAAGTAGGACTGATATAAATAGTCAAATAATAAGCCTGCACTGAGTAGCATGTCTGGTATGCAACGATTGATAGGAATCAACATTACAATAAACAAGATTTAGCTTATGTTTTGTCTATTGATACTGCTCGAGACTATCCAATTCTAAGTAGGGCTGATATAAATAGTCAAATAATAAACCCACACTAAGTAGCATGTCTGGTATGCAATGATGGATAGGAATCAACATTACAATAAACAAGATTTAGCTTATGTTTTGTTTATTGATACTGCTCGAGACTATCCAATTCTCCCTAACAAAAATCCCCAAGTATGCACTCACCGTGCGACCATAGCGATCTGTGGAGTTAACATCAGCTCGATTCTCAAGAAGTAGCTCAACAATCTCAGTACACCCTTCACATGATGCTAAATGCAGTGCTGTTCTCTTATCATAGTCAGCCAAATTAGTGTCTACTCCTTTCTTCAGTTCCTGTATAACACCAGCCTTATCACCTTTACTTGAACAAGACAGAAGGCGATATGGACCTTCGGAGTCAATTCTCTGAGATGGCGTCTGCTGCGGAAAGCCACAAGGTAACCAACAATTGTTTAAGCTAGAATTTGAAGACTAGGTTCCCATGGCATGCAGTGTACAAAACAGATAAATATTACTCAATTGAATGGAAGGAAACGCAACAATTTTCGATACGTTATCCCCGAATTTCCGAATCATTGAACTAATTGCACAAATATTGACATAGATATGATAGAAGTTATTATTTATTTTGATTTGTCCATTACATTATACACTAAGTTAGGACTACACTAATACCCATTCAGTTCTGCTGAATTTGCATACCGGAATTGTTAGTTACAGAACAATTTCAGCAATCCATAGTCTCATATAGCAATTGACGTGCAAAGATTTTGCAATTTACTATTGAACTAACTATAAAATTATTAAACAATTGAAGGCATCGTGCAAATGGTGGGATGGCTAAACAAGACTGTAGAACCACAGCAAATACTCAGTTAAAGGCTCCAACTTTCTGTATCTCTATACACTCTCAGATGTTCATATGACAACATAATAGAAAACAATAGTAAAACATCGTATGCTATGCACAATACTAAAGTAACGCATACTAATTTAATTTCATAAAACAGCCATTTCACCTTCACCATCATCACCAGTAAAAATTTGAAAAAAGAAGTGTTTCCTATATTCCATATATGTTCCTAAGTAGTCAATTTTCTGCACCCCATAATATAGTTAATTTAATGCTACTTTATTTCAAAATGATCCCAATTTAACTTGATTAAGAAAAGCCAAGATGAACTACTACTTTTCTCAATTAGAGAGAAGCTTAAAAGTAACTTCTTTTTGAGCTTAGCCATACATGCTCTTACTGCTATCTAAATAGAACATGAGATACAGAGCAACAAAAATGCAGGTTGGAGTTTATATTACGTGAACATATTACCTTAGAGGATGATGATGAATGAAGCCCATGATCTTCCATGGAAGGAAAAGGGAAAATCCTCTCAAATATAAAACATAGAGAACCCAACGCCACTGACAAATGCTATTTTGAAAGAAAAAAGAGGTTAAAGGAAAATATGACCCATATATATAGGATTTCAAATCTTTGATGATAACCAAATCATCCAGAACGATCGTAATCGCATCGTAGTTTTCCATGGAAAAATAATGTTTTCTTGCGTGAATATTACAACTGGAAAATGGAGAACCTTGGGGTCGTCGTCCAAAGTGATTGATTAGGAAAAATGGGTGTGGATTAAATCGTAAATATATTGTTTGTTAGCAGGAAATTCTTCGATTTTGACAAGGATATTGCCATTTCTTTGATGGAGACGACAGATTTTTGCATTTTCGTTTATTGGCAGTTGCTCTGATGATTGGACGGGTGGATCTTGCTACACGAGATACATGATCAATTACACAATAACACATGTTACCTATCATTTATCAGTTTAAAATTTTCAACCCCCGTTTGGGCTAAGGTTTTTTTTTCATTCTCATTCTTTTACTTATTTTCAACCACACATTCTTCAATAAAATAATATTTTTCATCACATTAATATCTTTTCTTTCTTTTTCAACCACATATTCTCCATCACATCAACAAAAAAAATACATTCTTTTAAAAATAACGTGCATCAAACGGGAGCTCAGTTTTTTTTCCTTCACATCGTATTATGTAATTTCTTGGACATAATGTTAATGTACAAGTGGCAAAATCCTTGGACGGGTTATGACAAACCAAAAATTTACGGCATCCTAAATATGAGGGTAAATTACAGTAGTGATCTCCAACGTTTATTTTGTAACATTTCTATCCTCAGCCATAAAATATTAGTGTGTTAGTCCTGAAGAAAATTTTACCTTCTCTTTGATTGATAAGTTAAAATGTAATTCGAAGACAATTTTACCACTATCTTTAAATAAACAAAAATAAAATTTCATCTTCCACCCAACTTATGCCGTCTTATCTTAAAAAATTGTTATAATTACAATCGAGGTGATGTCATCACTGCCTTCTTCAATCGATGAATGTCTTTTTATTGGTAGAAGTTTTTTCCATGCCATACCTAATTGGACTCATTTCAATGAGGCAAATACAATTGTACAATCTATTTAAAGTGATCGAAATACTTGTTCGACGAAATTTTCTATCAAAATTTGACTACCATGGTTCACCTCCAATTCTCCACCTTTTTAGTGATTTAAAAACCTAGTTATGGTGTGTTTGAATCACATTATTTTGGAAGAATGTATTTTGAAATAATAGATGGATGGAGAATGTGTGGTTGAAAAAGAACGAAAAATTATTGATGCGATGAAAAATATTATTTTATTGAAGAATTTGTGATTGAAAATTAGTAGAAAAATGAGAATGAAATTTTAATGTATACCAAACAAGGACTTAACTTGATTTTTTATGCTGAGTATAAATATTAGCTTAGAATACACACATCTTTTCAAAAGTTTTGCTCATCAATTTAAAGCTTACCGGTTTTTGGCTTTTGTCACTCCATCCATATATGTTCTCCAAATATGCATTGAAATATGTTCCATAGGACTTTAGTCATTGTTTGGTACACATTAAAATTAAATTATCGTTTTTTACTCATTTTCAATCACACATTCTTTAATAAAATAATATTTTTAATCACATTAATAATTTTTATTTCTTTTTCAACCACACATTCTCTATCAATCTACTATTCCAGAATACATTCTTCCAAAATAATGTGACTCAAACACACCCTTAACATTGTCAATTAATGGGGTGGGATAGCGTAGGTGGAGGATGAATCTTTTTCCTTTGTTTATTATTTTTTATTATTTTATTTATTTAAAGATAACAACAAAATTGTCCTTTTAATAATATTTTAGCTCGTTAATTAAATAGAAGGGTAAAATTGTTCTTTAGGAAGATTACTACGAGGCTCAAAAGTTCGAGACCTTGTTGTAATTTACCTTAAACGTAAAATACTATGATAGTCGTAGGCATTTTAATCGAAATCGAACCAAAATCGGATTCTGGTCTAGCGTGTTTGAGATCTATTTTTATAGAAGAATGCATTTTGGAATAGTATATTAATAGAGAATGTGTGGTTAGAAAATAAGGAAAAGATTTAGATTTGCGCATAATGCTCATGTTTGGTACAGATTCTTTCAAAATACTTTCCTTTAAAACTCATTTTCAACCACACATTCTTCAATAAAATAATATTTTTCATCATATCAATAATTTTTCATTACTTTTTAACCACATATTTCTCATCATATCACTATTTAAAAATATTTTTTCCTCAACAATATCCATCAAACACACTCAATATTATTTTATTAAAGAATGTGTGGTTGAAAAGAAAAGTTAGAAAAATATATTTTGAAAATAATGAAAATCGAAGAAGGTCTTGGTTCCCAAAAAAAATAAAAATTAGGAACCAGATTTGAGAATCGAGAACCGACTAGGTCCAAGTTCGTTCTTGGTTCCTAAACTAGAACTGCGAGTACTCGAATGGAATCGATTTTCTATATAATTGTTTATTTTTTACAATTTATAGTATGGATAAAAAATAAAAAAAAATACAAACCCTAAAAACTCTAATTTGGATAGTAATTATCTAAAACTCTAGACTCTAACCATTTAGAAATCATGAATGTCTTTTACTTTTTTTGCATCTCGTTTTACATCGGATTGTTGTATTTCAAAGATTAACATATATAATCTTTGTAATTTGGATTTTCTACGAATTAAAAAGTTCAAGTTAGAGCTGTTGTATAAATTGATAAATTAAAATGTTCATTCTTTGCAATTCGAGTTTTTTTGTTTTCTTACATTATTTTGCGAACTTAAGTGATTTTTTATTTTTTTTATAACGCTTTGCAAATGAATATATTTATAGCTTGGGCCGTGATATACCTTTTTTTATCTTGAATTCGTGATTCTCTTTTGAAATATAATTTTTCTTTTTTTATTCAAATCGAGCGAGTTCAATACATATGTGGATTGCAATTTCTTAATACTATGTAGTTATGTATCTAGTTAGTATTTTTTATATCAGTTTGTTTTAAAATGACAGAATTTAAGTATTGTTCATAATTGAATTATAGGTTCTACCATACATTATTTGTGGATCGAACAAGATATATTAGAAAAAAATTATTTCTTTTCAAACTGTAATTTAACCCTTCTTTGGCCTTCATTACAAATTTTAATTTTTTTTTCCACACATTCTCTAAATAAAATAATATTACGCATAAATCTAAAACTTTTCATTATTTGGTTGGGCTGATCGGTTTGGGATAATTTGTCAACAAAGATTAAAATAGACGGGTCGGGTTTGACGAATTTATAATCAACTCATGACTTATATAACATTAGGTCTCTATAGTTGCAATGACAAAAAAATTGAATTATTTTGACATTACATTGACAAATGATATTAAATTGTGTGAAGCCAAAAAATATTTTTAGCAATTAAAGTATTTTTGTGTTAGATGTGTATTCGTCCAACCAACATCATAACACTTGTAAAATTCATAAATATAGTCGGGTTGAATTGGGCGGGTTTATTGATTAAAAAATATTTTATTAATTAAACATATTAAGGTAATAAATCTATATAATTTGATTACAAATTATCGAATTAATTGATTACAAATTATTTATCGGTTTCACATCAAAAATTATATAGGTCGCAAATTATTTCTCGACCACAAATAAAACTTTTTATAGATCGCAATTTATTTATCGGTCACAATAGTTAAACTTTTATTACTCACAACTCTTTATCGGTCATAAAATATCAAACTAATTAGTCATAATTAATTTCATGATCACAACTTAATAAATTGTGAGTCACAATTATATTTTTTATATCATATATTATTTATGGGTCAAAAATTAACCATTTTATTGATCACAATCAATCAAATAATTGATCACAAACACCAATGTTCCATCCCATGATTCCCATCTATATATGACCACCACACTACACCACTACCCCGCCAAGACGACCACCACCACCACCATCACCTCACCAAACCGTGCAAAACCACCACACACCACATCAACGAAAACCCACCACTACCAACCAAATATCAAAAATAAGATCCAAAAATCAAAGAATCATATGAAGACGGCGACTGGGAACTTGATGCCAGAAGAACTAACCATTGTACCATCGTTGGATCCACCCACCACCTCACAACAATCGATTAGCAGAACTGTACACCGTCGAGCTACCACCACGCTACCAACACCATCGCAACCTTACACAACACTGCATTGCACCTACCACCGCACCGCGCACAACCACGGTACTACAACCGCTAAATCAGGGAAAAATATTAGTGCTTTCCATCGCACCACACAACATCGCCACCACATCATTATAGCATCGTCGTCACATCACACAACATCTTCATCGCATAATAATAACATTCGAGCGATGCATGCATTTTTCATCGATAGTGGCTCGCGGGCCGCGGCGATGGCTTCAGGGTGTTGGCAGATAGTGGAGACAGTGAGGAGGGAAAAATGAGATGAGACGAAGAGAGAGAGAGAGAGCTATGAAAATATTTAGGGTTTGGAAGTGAGGTGGGTTGGATGTAGGGTATGTTAATTAATTAATTTTATAATTTTATTATCAATATTTAGAATTTAAATTATATCTGATTTAAAAAAAAAAACTTGTACTATTGACTATGGATCGTGATCTTGAAAACATAGTTCCTGTAAGTGGAAATTACACAAAACAATAGCTTTTAAGATTCAATTTCAAATTTCAGATATTAGGTTTCACTTTTCAAAAATCAGATATTTCGTTTTTAAATATTAAATAATAATTATGCAATTTTCATTCCAAACCCTAATCAATTTCATTCCAAACAGGCAAACATTTTCCTCCTCTTCTCTCGTCTCTCTGTCTTCTCTCTCTCCTCACTCTCTCTTTTCTCTGTCACCACCGGAAGCAACACAACAAACGTCGTCGCTGCAACCACAACAGCGAGCGACGACATCATCCCCCATCTTCTCTTTCCTCACTCTCTCTTTTCTCTGTCACCAACGGAGGCGACACAGCAAACGCCGCTACTGCAACCATAGCAGCGAACGACGACTTTATCCCCATGTTTGTAGATCTAAGAGCGATGGCTTCATCTCTGGAATCACGTTGTAACAACTTGGGGTGATTTTCATGTTGTCGTGGTTTTCAGTAGGCGGTGTAATAGATCTACTTTTGCGGTGGTTTTCATGTCGCCACCATAGTGATGGTGAGAATTTGCGGTGGTGAGATGCTGGCGGTGGTAGTGAATCTGCTTGGGGTGTGGTGGTAGTGTTGTTGGTGATGATGCTGCTTATGGAGGTTTGGGTTGATTTTAGTGTTGTTGGGAGTTTTTGTCGGTTGTGCAGGTGGAGGTGCAACGACGGTGGATCTAATTATGATCGATGAATTTGTGACGTATAAATTTTTGATTTGTGATCGATGAACATTTTGACCTATAAATTTTTGAATTGTGACTGTAAAATAACTTGTAACATAAAAATTGGGATTTGTGACCAATTAATAATATGTGACCAATTATATGGATTGTGACCAAATTCAAAATTGTGACGTTAATATATTTAATTAATAAAATATATGTTTAATTTCTTAACTTTGAAATTTGTGAAACTTAATCTCTTAGTTATGAAATAGTCATACCAAATGGACCTTAAATTGTTTGGGCTATTGAATGGGCATTGATTTTAATGATTTTTTTTATATTATAATCATCATTAGTAGTATTATAATATATACTTTTGTAATAATAAATAATATTATCAAATATTTTGCAAGAAAATGTATTTTACTGTAATTATTTTAAATTCAAAAATCAACATCTATAAGAATATCGAAATTTATATAATTACAAATTAAAAGCATATTTCATATAGTAAATAAAAGAATTAATTTAATTAGTTATCATTAATAATAATATTTTATCTATAGATAATTGGAGAAGCTAAAAG
>CADEPE010005378.1:0-13213 GCA_902829205.1 Fraxinus paxiana | reverse complement strand
GTTGAAATTTGTCATGTCCGACCCGTATTTCGTGCCCGTGTCGTGTCGTGTCGTGTCGTGTCGACACGGGTATGGAGGCCAAAATGCCGAGTCCGAGCAACATAGGCCAAAACAACGACATGTGCCAGTTTCTCTAAATGAGAGTAACGGAGCTTAGCTTCATGGAAGGCTTTGCTAACATAGTAAACATGATGTTGTATTCCTTCTTCTTCCCTAGCTAAGATAGCATTGATAGTAGTATGTTCAGACACTGTAAGATATAAATCAACATTTCGCATACTCTGGTTTAAACAACACTGGTGGCTGTACCAATTATTATTTTAGTTCATCAAAGGTGAGTTGGCATTCAAGATTCCATTCGAACTTCTTTCCTCCTCGTAGGACATCGAAGAATGATTTACACCGATCAGTTGATTTTGACATGAAACGACTAAGAGTAGCTATTCGTCCAGTTACGCTTTGAACCTCTATAGGTCTTGTTGGGGCTTGCATTTTAATGATGGCCCGTATTTTTTTCGAATTTGCCTCGATTCTTCGACATTTACGAGATAACCTAGGAAATTTTTGGAGTTCACACCAAAAGCGCATTTGTGCGGACATTTCAACAAGGTGCTGTTGATGGTCTCTGTCATATGCACTTTTAACTACCATATTGTCAATATACACTTCCATGGTTTTACCAATTTGATTGGTGAACATGGAATTGACCAGACGTTGATAAGTGGCTTCAGCATTTTTGAGGCCAAAATGCATCATTATGTAACAATAAAGACCTTAGTCAGTAATGAAAGCGATATGTTTCTTGTTCGACTCATACATAGGGATTTGATTATATACCCTGACTATGTTTCCATGAAGCTTACATTGACCATCTGGTCTATCCTTGGTAGATAAAAGCTATCTTTAGGACATGCTTTGTTGAGGTAAGTGAAATCTATGCACATTCTCCAATCCCCATTACTTTTCTTCACGAGAATTGGGTTAACAACCCATTTAGATGAACCCATTGCGAATCAACTTTTGCACCTCCTTATTTAGGGCCTCGTACCTCTCTGGATTTAAAGGCCGACGTCATTGCCGCTTAGGTTGTACCAAAGGGTCGATACCCAGCCTGTAGCAAGTGACTTCGGGGTCGATCCCTTTTATATCCATGTGATTCCAAGCAAGAACATCAAGATTCTGTTGGAGGAACTCTACCATCTGACCCCCGGATTGGTGGCTAGAGTTCATGACCCATTCTGAGCTCCCTTAGTGGATCACTTTCAGCTCTTCCACAGGTTCTCCCCCTTAACCCCTAAACATGGGTCTAATGACCCAAGGTCGGAATCACTTAGATATGCTATATAAACTCTTGGGGATTCATATGCATCTTCTTTACTAGGCAGATCTTTATCTGGTATTTCTTATCATTGTCTTTGTTTCCCTTAAACATCATGAGGCGTGGGAAATATGAGCTAGTCACTACATGGACATAATTGCCCTGAGATTGAATAACAGAGGCTGCCCCATGATGGTGCATCGTACGGTGAATTGGAATCAAATACTACGAACTCACCATTCAACTTAGTTTGGCGTGGAGCTTCACCAACTTCAAACTATTTGCTTGGGTGAGGGCTCCATTGAGTCCTTAAACCATGTTCGGGTACAGTTGTAGAGAATTTAGTCCAATACCCATCCATTCTAGTGTGTTGGTATAGAGTATGTTGAGAGAATATCCTATATCAACTAAAACCTTTGGAATGATAACTCCTACTATGCATATTAAAACCACCAGGATTCTAGGATAAGGGTGTAGATCTGTCTCATTTTTGTCGAACGAAAGATGGTCATCCATTACATTTTTGCGATGTTTCTCAATAACACCGATCTCAGAGAGGTCGGCTACTATAGGTCTCTTCAACCTTGCTTCCCTTGCTCGATCATTTTGCTGGTTCCTTAACATGTGGATATAAAGACTAGGTAAATCAACGTTACAAGCTCTAGCCTCATCTTGATTTCCACGTACTATGCCAACTCCGCCTGGAGTGAAAAACTTTATGTAGTAGGATATATTAAAGTGGCGACCAGCAATTCGTGCATTAAGGGTCTCCCTAGTATGACACTATAATTAGAAGGTAGGTCGACAATCACAGAATCCGCTAGAATTCTTCTCTGACAAGGGACCTTGCCTAACTCTACAATTAAAACAATTTGACCTTAGGCTTCAGTAGGATCCCCAAAAAATCCTTACATCCTCCTGGAATATGGTTGGAGATATCGTTCTTGGATTCCTATTTGTTCAAGAGTTCAAGAATACAACACATTGACCAAACTCCTATTATCCACAAGAGTTCGATGTATTTGTATGCCATCAACAAACATGATTATTACCAGTGCATCACTTTGGTCCTGTAAAACTCCATATGAATCTTCTTTTGATAATCTAAACCATTCTGAGTACGACGCAACGCTAATATCAGACTATGGTCGTCCTACATCATAATTCTGGCAAATGCATGCATTTCGTAATTGTTTGCACCTTACCCTTTTGGATCCTCATCCGATTCCACCCCTTCTTCAATCATCAACATTAGGTCCGAATCAGCTATTAGCATTTTACGATTTAGTCCCCAAACTTTGTTTTATATCCATTTTAGCCAATTTTTCTCTCCTTTTGTCCAATTTCACTATTTTTCATCGAGATGAACTTAACGAATGAAATATTATAGTTAAGAATTTCCACTTTGATCGACGGGGCGTATGGCACCTTCACTTGGATCACTTCTGATTCCATCAAAGATGTACCATCCACCATGGCTGTGATCTCCATAGATGAACCATCCACCATGGAGGAAGCCTTTGACGAGGTGCGGACACCCCTATGGGGCCATCTCTTCCAAGAATGTCCACATCGACTGTCAAGGCGTGTAACACCAAGATATGGGTCACCTCTAATTCTATTGAAGATGATGCTCTCTATAGATGAATCATCCACCATGGAAGAAGCCCTTGACGAGGTGTGTGACACCCCCATAAGGTCACCTCTTCCAAGAATGTCCACTTTGATTGGCGAAATGCATGAAACCCTCACATGGGTCACATATGTCAGTGACACCCCTATATGGGCCGCCTCTGATTTCATTAAAATCTCCATGGATGAAACATCCACCATGGAGGGAGTCTTTGATGGTGTGTGAGTGCCCCACGAGTCACCTTTTCCAAGGATGTCGACGGGGGTCGCCTATGATTCTGTCGAAGATAATGCTCTTCATGGATGAACCATCTACCTGGAAGAAGCCCTTGACATGATGCGTCATCCCCATGTAAAGATGTCGCTTCATCATAACTATTTATGTTAAATTTCAGAGTCAACATCTGCATCAGTATCAGCATGACCGTTTATATTCAGTCTAGAGTGTCGCCTCTGCATCAACTTCTCACAACTGATTATATGAATTCATCCTCGTCTCTGTATCAATTTTATCACAGTTGCTTATATTTCAAGTGCACATGCCACATCATTGCTGCTAGCATGTCATTAGACTATTTTACTATTTTAGTACATATGCCACGTTATCTACTAATTCATATTATAGACATCATTTTACCTTATTTGGAGGGGCAAGTAGATCCCAATTTATTTTGTATACTTGCATTGGAAATATTATGTTAAATTACAGGTTGATTTGGTTGATTTAGTTCATATTACAGAAGTGATGATGTCGAAAGTTTGATATATATAATATACGACATCTTTCGAGGCAAAGCTTTGGCTTATTCAAGCTCGTACAAATATTTTTGAAACAGTTAGTAAGTCTTCATATATTGGGGCAACTTATGTTCTTGAGGTTAATGTAAGTCCTTACCTATTTGGGATCGATATATATTATTGAGGCAGTTCGCAAGTCTTCACTTGTTTGAGTAATTCATATTTCTGAGACAATCTATAAGACCCGGCCTACTTGACACTTGTATTTTGAAGTCCGACCCATACATGAATGTACAACTTAGACTTGGGGAACTATTATTACATCTAGATATAAATTAAATGGTATGCTCAGACGAAAGGGGACCTATATAATTAAACAATTGTACCTTGAACTTGGATTTGGGCCCATCTCACACAAAGGTAAGCATTCTAACCCTAGCCAAAATCCCTTCTTCCATATCTTACACTCATTTCTTCTCTCGTCCTGACTTTGACTTGACCATCGGAATGCAAATCACCAGACTTGTTTCTTGACTGGTGGTCTTCACCTTTAAACATGGTGTTCTAGTGTGCAGGTGATGTCTACGTGAAGAGGAGGTGAAATGATTATGTTGGTGCATTTTTTGAAGTCAACATTAGTATTGGCCCATATGAAGATATAAGTGGAAATGCAGCCTTTAATAAAAATTCTTCAATGCTTTAGTAAAATGGACGCTCAATTTAAACCAATATTTCTTGCTTGCATTTGGAACAAATAAAAAAATGAATAACACGATGACTTTAGTACTATGTCTATGTGCTAAAAAAATTATCGTATAAGGTATGATGTCTTGAAAATGAAAATTATTAGCCATATTAGCCATACCACCGTCTTAGCATGGAGGCTTGAAAGTACTCTGAGGTGTTTTTACTTCTTGGCGTAGCTGCTCATATGTAATGGAACATGATTTTTAATTTTCTTTGCAACCAGAGCTCGAGATAATATAATAATTACCTGTCCTTTTTTGGAAATAAAACAAAATACCACTTCACAAGTTTATATGCATAGTGCAGCACTGCAGCTTTGTAACAAATTAATGCCAAAAGATAAAAGTAAAAGGAAGTAAACTTACCAGATTGACTCTTACCATTTTACACTTGATTGATTGCCAACTGATATGATTGTTACAACAGCTGATACAACGGGACCTTGGATTAAGTAAATGCTAATAAACAAAGAATGGTTAAACATATGGTTTTCAAAAGCAGCCAATCATTTACCATATGTGAAAGCTACTAAATAGAGTATACTCTTGCACCATCCACCTACGGGCAGTGACTCAACTTTGTTTGACCATAATTCCCTCTAAGGATCAAGTAAACCCAAGTAAGTCTTGACCTCAATCAACCATAATTTATCTTAAGAGACAAGTTAAGACTAGGTAAGTCGCGACCTCATTCAAGCATAATTCTTCCCCAAAATCCTAGTTGAGTTCAAGCATAATCTTCCTCAGAAATCCTAGTCGAGCTCAAGTTTCATGGGGTGCCTTTCTTCTTGGCACAGTAAAGGATACTGCGCGGCAGTAGTTTGTCCGCTAGACTACCTTTCGCCTTCTCTCGGTTGTTTCGGAACGAAATAAAATTTGATTATAATTTGTAGAAAGCTTGCATCATAAAATTGAGAAGCATTGAAAGTAAATTGATCATTGATTGCTTGAAAGCTAAATATCACAATTGATGAAATCAGGAAATTACAATGGCTGGTGCAGGGGGCGAACACCAGAAAACTTGAAAGATTTTTTTAAAGACCCCCTATAATAGCTTGCAAAACAAAAACCTAAGTGAAAGAAGTATACGTTTAAATGACGAGGAATCATACTAAACGTTTACCAATATCAGAGCAAATAAACTATTACACAATGGCAAGGAAATTACAACTTAAACTTGAACTAATATTTACAATGTACGACTGAAGTTGGGTAAACTGCGACTGCGATAGGGTCAAGGGGCTTAAGTAAAGTTGCGGTCCTTGACACCAAGTTTTCGACATTAATGGATTGTGATTTATCGCAAGGACTGAGTTGTGACGAGTTTATCATTAAAGCATAATTCTTCTCCAAAGTCCTAGTTGAGCTTAAGTGAGTTTCGACATCAACCGATTGTGATTTATCTCAAGGGCCGAGTTGAGACAAGTTTGCCTTGACCTTGATCAAGTATAATATCTCTTTCGAATCATCCGAGCTTAATTCTCTATAAAGGCCAAGTCGAGCCCAAATCTTGATCTCATCTGCGAATATTTCATCTTATTAGTCGAATGAAGCTGAGTGATTCTTGACTTGGTTCAAACATATGTACTTCTAAGTGAGTCTCATCCTAGTTCGAGCAGAGTTGAGCCTTAGTGACTTTTGTCCTCATTCAAGTATAATCTCAAGGCCGAGTAGAGTCCAAGTAAGTCTCAATCTTGTTCAAGTGTCATGGAGTCCTTTTATAAGGATGAATCGAGCACAAGCACATCTTGAATAATTTATCCTAAAGATAATCTAATTCATATGCTTGAGTCCTCTTTAACAACTTGTTTTACCGATTATATCGCATCAGAAATAGAGATATGAAAATTAACATCTTAAAAAGAACCATAGAGAGGAATTATTGTGATAGGAAAAAACCTACAAAGAGAATCTTCAATGCACATTGAGCATTACGTTCTGACTTCTCATTTGAATCTGAATGAGTGCTAACCATCACTCATGCTGAAAAGTATTGTCAGAAACCATACTAAGAAAATACGATTAATAATTTTCTCTGTTAGCACAATGAAATAATTTAGTGGGTCATCGAAATGAGCACCTGATTATATTAAGTTTAACACAGACAAAATCTGAAAGGAGAGGAGTCTTTTCACCTCTAGGAAAAGGAATCGCAGAAAATAGAAATAGCATTGCATTACATTTCTAACTAATACTCTGGACCTTTTCCAAATTAAGAATGAAAGGATTTTTGTCAAATGTTGCAGACAGAGAGGTCAAATGTAAGATATACTAATCAGGGCACATCAAATTTTACTAATCATACTAGTAGCCTTGAGGACAAGGATACAGTCCAACTGGTGATCAAGAAAACATGAACAGAAATGCATCAAACTTTACACTTTACCTGATAAATTTATAAGGGTGTTTCTAATCTTTAATACTTCAAGATGCTTCAGCTTCTGAGTTTTTTAATGAATAACCAATGTAAGCTTTATCTAGGAGATTTATTTACCTTCACTTAATAATCTTCAAGTTCTGAGTAAAATTGAAGTCAACAGGTGAAGAAACTTGCTGGAGCTTTTGAATGCACTAGAAAGATGTCATATACATGATTGTTGGTCCAAGTTCATCTTTCATTACTGGACAACCTCTTGGTTAAACTCTCATTTGATGATCATATTTACCAAGTCGGACTAGGAAATGCAATGAGAATTACATAATGCCTTGATTAGGAAAGAAGTTATTAACATGTGTTGGAAGAAAAAGAAATTAAAATGATCGGGAGAAGTTATTAGGTGTGATGTTTTCAAAATTATATTTTGTGTTTGCAGCTGTAACAAATACAAAAATGAACCATACAATGTCTTTGTTAGTATATAATTTTACTGTCTCCTGCACAACATTCACGAGAAAGAACAATAACAGCAACCTTCTCATAGACAAAACACTAATTGGAGCCAAACAGGGACTTTTGATTGACTGTTCAATCTTTTTGCCCAAGTCGAAATTTATAAATTCCTGAGATACACATTCACTTTCATATTGATTTTAGTATTAAAAAATGAAATTGAAGCATGCAGGAATGGTTCCGTTTATTTGATTAAAGTAATTATAGATTAATAAAGGCAACAGAGGGACTGGCCTGATTGCCATGAGTTAGAATTGAGTGATAAGAAGGCAGAGAAGGGTTAAAAAAAATTTGGTTTTTAGTAGAAGTCTCCTGTAGTAGTCAACAATCACTTGCCATAAGTGAAAAGTTCCATAACAAAGATGTGAGTATAGCAACTCCTGCACAACCCATATATGCTAGCACTATTGATACAACACTTACTCAGAGGAAGTCGAATCAGAGGGATTTCTTCTCGTCTGAGTCAAATATGATAAAATGAGCCGCCCACCGTTGTCCATAAATCACACATCGATTCTGCTAGAATATCATGATAGGAGACAACATGGAGTGTATCATTAGATCAGAAAGTGTCGCTGAAGATAAATAATTCTTGCTGTGAATCCACCTTGTTGGAAAGGACTCATAGAGTTCCATAAAAAAAGTCTTTCATGAATCAAACCTGCAAATTGTGAGAAACAAATCTCAATATTCAAAAATCATGTTATATCTAGTTGTGCTGCTTATCCAGCAAAATTTCCAAAGCCCACTCTGTTGAAACTTTACTTTTCAAAGTTGGAGAAAGACTTTATCAAGTTTCTCACACAATGGAGCATCAGATGACTCCCGAAAACTAAATTCTGAAAGATTACAAATGTAAAGTTAAGAGTGTGTTTGGTGCACATTAAAATGAGAGAATGCATTTTTTTGAAGTGATGTGATGAGGATTATGTGGTTGAAAAAGAAGGAAAAGTTATTGATGTGATGGAAAATATTATTTTATTCAAGAATGTGTGATTAAAAATGAGTAGAAGAATGAGAATGAAAAAAATAATGCGAGTCCGCTTAATCTCGAAAAATTAGCTGCCAACAGGAAGATTCACCCAATATCTACATCAGATGGAAAAATGATGCTGACTCAATAATAGCAATACAGAAAACTAAATACTTGCTAACAACAATGAATGTAAAATTTTTTTAAAAAAATAATGATCTGACCAAGCATGTGTCTGCTGTTGCTGCTTGCTTTCCATAGAGCTCTAATTGAGTTCTTGAATAGGTTAAAAAAATTTGTTGAAGGATAAGTTAGAATTGGTTTGTGACCCGAATTCTTGTTTAGTATTTGATTGGAAATACTTTTGGAAGAGTATTGGGAGTTGATAGTAGAATTGAAGATGTCTTGAAAGAGCGAGGTGAATTTGACTCCTATTTCATTCCAAATTCTCTATATTATTAGGTTCTCAAGGTTCTTGGAAGGGCCAAATTGGTTATTAAAGCAAGGTTTGAACAATGTTGATTGTTTCAGGGATGGCAAGTATGAAATTTAAGATTCCATTTTTGGATCGCAACACCAGATTTTGTTATGGAAGATTTTTGTTTGGACATTGGAGGGAAGCAACGTAGGGAGTTGTGATCTTGTTGCTTGTGGGGATAATTCAAGTAAATTTGTTAACTCAGATGGAGTTAGTTGTGAACTTGATGATTTTGTTGTTCGAGGTGATTTGAGCAAATTTGATGCCCAAGATAATTCTGCTGGTAAGCAATGTTTGGATTCAATTTACAGATGCTAAGTATGCCCGGAGAGGCATGGTGGAAGAGGTGGAGTGTTTTGTTTGGAGAATTTTGTTGAAGTTGAAGAGTTTTATTCCTTGCAATGGAATTTGTATTAAGGTGGAGTTTGTTAGAATTTTGTTGTGACCCGAATTGGAAATACTGTTGGAGGAGTATTGAGAGTTGGTAGTAGACTTGAAATGTCTTAAATAAAACCAAGGTGAATTTGACTCCTATTTCATCCCAAATTCTCCATTATTGGTTTTACCTATTGTATTGTGACTTCACTTTATATTAAACTTTTCATGTATTAATTCTCTTATGTTAGGGATTCTTTAGTTATAAATATGTGGTATACAACACATATTGGAATTGGCCAATTGTCCAATTAGTTATTGGTCCATAGAGATCCTTTGTAACGTATTACTATTGATTATAATAAATTATCTGCCTCTACCCTTGGTTTTCTCGGATTTAGGTTTCCACGTAAATCTTGTTTTCTTTGTGATCCATTATTTTCATATTATTCTCGTTTTTGTTATTTGACCCAGTTCTCAACAACATGAAATGATGGTATCCAAGGCTTCAAGCGTATGTGAAAAGATTGCATATTTTTTGTATTATAGAAATATTGCACTCCAAATACTTCAAGCAGCACTTGCATGTAAATGCATCCATTAATCTGCATATATGTAAATATTGAAGAAGGTTAGTATCAGCACATATAAAGTATCTAAAATGGTTGTTTATCACCACCAAATGGAGGTCAGTACTAGCGCATAAAGTATCCAAAATGGGTGTTCATCACCACCAAATGGAAATGAATTGTCTCGAACATTCGATTTTTAGACAAAATTAATAAACAAAAACAAAGGAGGTGGAAGAGAATGAGATTAGGAGTAAAAACGACAATAAAGTGCACCTGACTGTTTACTATGTAAATGTAGCGAAAGCACAAGATGTCTTTTATATAAATGTAGTAAAAATATCAATACGAAGGACTAAAAGTGAAAAATTTTAATTTTCTTACTTAGTTTGTCTCCCCCATGATATTCAGGAGAAACAGGAATAGCAGCAACCTTCCAGCTCTTAATTGTCATGTCCATATGCTGGTTATTGGAACAATCCTATCTGGAAGGAAATGATTCATAATAATTGATAAAAGAAACATGAGACCAAAAAGGTTGTCACAGGGACTCATCTGATTTCCATGAAAACCAACACAATGTGAATTAGAATTGGTAAATGCAGAGAAGGGTTAACAAACTTTGGTAGTCAATAATCGCTATTACTGCCTGAGTCGAATCTGATAAAATGAGCTACCCAGCACTTTCCATAAATCACAAATTTCTTCTGCTAGAAGATCAGAATAGGAGACCGTGTCGAGTATTACACTGAACAAAGTCTCACTCGAGATAAATGATTCTGGCTATGAATCCTTGCTAAAAAAGGGAAGGGAATACAAGACCTGAAATCAGAGCTACAGTTTGATAGAAATAACTACGTACATGAATCAAAACCTGAAATTCATAGAAAGAAATCTCAGTATTCGGAAATAATGTAATATCCATTCCTATTGGAAAGGAAAGAGTTAGTGGTCTCCATGCTGAAATAATCTTCTAATTTAGGATACAAGAAATTAGCCTAATAATTAACCTATGTTATGGAAATATTTAATCAATTATTTATCAATGATGATTAATCATACATCAATCATGATCAATTATATATCTACCACGATTAATCTCTAGCATTTCTATAAGATCTATGTAGATGAATCGAAACCTTCAACTCATAGAAAAAACCTCAGTATTCAGAAATAATGTAATATCTAGTCCTGTTGGAAAGGAAAGAGCTAATATGGTCTCCTTCCTGAAATAAGGAAGGAAATTCACAGGACTTTGAAGCAGAATTAGAGCACTGCATAAATAACTTTTTAGAGGAACAGAAACCACTAAATTTGCAGAATAAGAGGTTTGCAAAATGTAGAAAGAAATCTAGATATTTAAGAAGATCAAGATATAAATTAATACCATTAATTTTCAGGAACAATTCAGTAAAAACAGAAACCTAAATACTTCCTAACAAACCCAAGTCAAATTTCATGAAATAAATAGCTACTACAATGGTTCAAACAACATGGCTACTATCACAAGAATCACTCAAAGTTGCTAAGTTGTGATTTCTTATCAATCCATGCTGAAAAGAAAAACAGTCACTTGATACTAGTAGCTGATTTTTATTCCCTGCATAATTATAATAGATATCCAAGATTCGATTAAAGCAAAAAGGAGGGACAACTATGAATATCAAAATAATTACTTAATTGAAAATGAAACACAACTTATCGTAATTCAAACCAAACATAAAATACACATATTCCATCAAAGATCAGCAAAAACCCATAGAGGGTTCACGGAAACAACTCCAATGAAACCCAAGTTCATGATCAGTTAGACCAACAATGATACCCAAAAAAAGATTGTTCTATATTCATCCCAATACAAAGAATGTGACATAAAGATGAAATTATAGGAAAAGAAAGAACCCTAATAACAAAATTGCTGAACAACCATACATGAAATGGAAAAGGAACTAAAAAAATAGCAAACACAAAAGCAAAGTCAACCCACAGAAAATCACGGAAACAAGTCCAGTGAAACCTATAGTGATCATCACTTCAAAGAACAAAATCAAGAAAAAAAAAATCCTTCAAACTCATCCAAATGCACCAATAAGTATGTAATTATAAAGACTATGGAATTATAGGAACAAAGAGAAAATTTCACTCTGAGAGCATAATTCTAAGATAACCATATTTAAAATGAAAAGGGAACCACAAACCCAACACAAAAGGCACAAATTATATTAAAGGTTCAACCCACAGAGGATTCACATAAACAAATCCAGTATCCAAAGAACAAGACCCACAGAAAAATCCTTCAATATTGCTGCTTTGGGATTCCATCAAGATCCATCGAAAGGAAAAGGAATCAACAAACACAACCATTAATGATAAATTGCTGCTTTGGGATTTCATAATTCTGTGACTTCTAAGAAGGGGAATGATAAATTCATGTCAATAAGAAAAACCATTCTCAATGCCATTGAAAAAAGAAAAGGAAAGAGAATTCATAGATTCGATCATCACTTTGAGCCAGGAAAAAATTCCTCAAGATACATCAAAATGAACCAACAAAGAACGTTATTGTAAGATAATGAATTATAGGAACGAGCAAAAAATTATCACTCAGAGAACATAATTTCTAAAATAACCACACATAAAATGAAAACCCTAAGAGAATTCACGAAAACAAATGCAGTGAAACCCAAATTGATCGTCAGTTGGACAATTGCAAAATCCAGAAACCATCCTTCGAGATTCATTCTATGCATGGATAAAGAACATGATAATCCTATAAGATAAAGAAATTATCGGACTGGAAGAGCAACCCAGAAAAATCCCTTCTCTAGTTCTTCTTGACATAAAATCCCCAACAATCCATGCCCAGAAGGCCAGAACGCTTATAGAAAAACCCTAGTTTACTTTGAAGAACCAGGGGTTACTGATAAGCATTAACGGTCATATTTTCTTCAATTTCATACCGTTCGATTAAGAATAAACAAAGGGTTCAGATTTTAGGGAGCGTGCAAGTTGTAAATTACAAGCCCATTGCGAAATTACCTATGGATTAAATTTTATTGCTTGTGCTGAAAAAAAAATAAAAATATAGTTAATTTCTTTTTATTTTTGTGTTATTATAATATGCATACCCTAAAAAATATAAATTCGAGAAAAGGGATTATCGTTATTGCAATTAGAAATCTATTTTCTTTGTTTTTTTTTTTTAATTTAAATAATTTTCTAATCAAATTTTAGAAGTCCAATTATATTCTAAGTAAAAAAAAAAATTAAAAGTAGTTTCAGAGATTGTAAGTGAATTTTAATAAGTTGGAACTATTAAGTGTTATTTTCTTTGTGTTACTCTCAACTATTTATTTGAGTTTTTTCTAATTAAATTATTAGGCACAGTACATTAATCAATTTTTTCATATAAAAATCATGTATTTGTCATGTCATCAATTAAGCGGATGATGATTGACATACTCACGCGTTGATAGAGATGGCAATTTACCCCG
>CADEPE010005348.1:0-11411 GCA_902829205.1 Fraxinus paxiana | reverse complement strand
TGGTGAGATGATTTTCCTTGAATTAGTTTAATTTACTGCATGAATTGGACCTGTTTAGTTTTGTTTCTGGTAGATCCTTTTGAGATTTCAAACTAAAATATTATGTTCCTATATGTTTCCATGCCTTTGAGATTTTGTTTTACATGTACTTCTTAATGGGTATAGTTAAGGATGTCTAGATATTTGGGCTTCTGAAATTTTTTTTGACTGGAAATCAATATTTCTTTCAACATTATTAACAGTAGTAGGTTGCTTTCTTTAATGACTATCACTAAACAATTCTAGATCTTTGAGGGAGATCTCCTCTTACCTCTCCCCTTTATTCAAATGCAGGCTATATATTTCAATTACAATGGTGATAGCTTAAAGGCCTTGGAACACTTCCTTGAATGTTCAAATTGGCAGAAGGCACACTCAATTTTCATAAGTTCAGTAGTCCATTCTATGTTTTTGTCAGGTAGATATCTAATTTTATTTATTCATCAGTATATTAATCTCCATTACTCAGTGCATGCCCGTCACTTTATCCTGAGTGAATTTAATTTGTTATGAGGTCAATAATTGAATGCTCAAGAATATAAATTTTCAGCTCCTATGTTGGATTAGTAATTGAGAATCGTGGTATGAAGTTACGGGAATGAGATTTGAAAGCTCTTAACGTTATAATTGCCATAATTTGATATCTCACCAATCAATTTGGATTTTCTGGAAACTTGGCAAATCACCATTTTAGTTCTTGTCAAGTGACTTGTCCCTTAAAGAATTGATACTGTTACCATATATTCATATGTTGAGACTTGCTGCATGAAAGGACACTAGACTCAAGTGAGAGTACTGCCTCGATATTATGTACATCCACATATCAATTCTTGTTGACTGACGACAGATATTATCGTCAAAGACAGTTGGGATAGATATATTAACCTGGTTGGTATTAGTTATATGTATGTTTGAAATTTTTATATTTTTCAAAGCGGATGTGGAAAATTGGTAGGAACCTGGAGGCAATTGTATAAATCTGTAGTGGACCAATTTTAAAGTAACTATTTTGGTATTTTCCGCACTATATGAATACAGCGATGAAATGAGATTACGAAGGAATGTAAAGGAAAACTGAATGGAATTACAAGGTAATGTGAATCTTTATATAGGCTCGACTCTCTCCCTCAAATCCTTCAATATCTGAATGAGTTTTGAATACCCAACTCCCCCCTATTTATTCAATTGGGGCTCAATTGATTACAAATATTTACCTAATTACCCCTCCCCATGTGATGCTAGTTTCCCTCTTTCTTCTTAAGCTGGGAATAAGTAAGGGTACCTATCAAATTCACCCTCAGTGAAGAGTCACAATTTTCCATTCAAGAGGGTGAAATTGCTGTAACTGAACAATAACAATCACAAGAATATTTCTAGTTAAATGATGGCAGACACCCTTCGTTGAATTGTGAGTAGCTTACATAAGCCTTATTTGAATTAGGTGATGAAACTGATGTACTTGTACCATTTCTGTTCATATTGACCAATGAATTGTAATTACCTTAAAGGCTTAAAAAGTTATTTATAATTGTGCGGTTGGCATTTAATTTTGTTTTCAAAATTCTTATATTTAGATTAATTCCAATCTTGTCCTAATGAGAGATTTATTAAAGTTATATTCAACAACATCAATGCCATGTAGGGCGACATTCAGAGATATGGAGGCTTGCAACATCCATGGAGGACCACAAGTCAGAAATCGAAGACTGGGATCTGGGAGCTGGAGTTTATGTTTCGTTTTATTTATTAAAAAGTTCCTTACGGGAAGACAGCAATACCCTGACTGACATGGTACATGTTACTCTCTGAAGCTTCCTGTTATTGATATACTGGAACTATATTTTCTTTTGTTGCAGCAAAATCAAACCCGTATTAGATATTTAGATTTCATTGTTCTGTAGAGCTTGATTTTCAATCGCATGTAGCTATCGAGCCAGCAACTGATTCTTCTCGCATGTCATGAAGGACAAGAGTTCCAAATGTTACCATTTTCAAATGCTTCATGTGCATTTTAAGGCCAGCTGACATATTTCTTCAGTGAACTCAAATGTTTCTCTACTAAAACACTGTATATCAAGTCTTTGGTTTTATGAAGTTGGTTACCATGAGTAGCTTTTTGGGGGATAAAGTGACGTTTTACAATTTGTTCGAGAATCTGTAAGCATAGCGATTGAGAGAGGAAATTTATATTTAACTAACACATATTTGCTGTTGGTAGACCTAAAGAATTAAAATGATATTCCATTGGAATGAGAACATAATTTTAAAAGTTGTCCTTTTTTCTTGTAATTATTATTATTATTATTATTTTTTGAGTGAGGGGTGGAGGGGAGGGAGGTACCAATTCTTAAACCCTTTACCTTATGTGTGGGAACAACAATCCCTAACCAACTGGGACAAGGAGAATTGGTAATTTTATTGGTTGTCTTGAAAGGAATAGAAAGTATATCTAAAACCAAATCTATTCAAATATGTTTTGATGCTCTGTAAATATCCTTTTAGGGTTCTGTTGAGGGCTGACAATAAGTTCCATTTGACAGGATACTCTTGAGAACAAAAATGATGCATGTAGAGACTTCATTGGAAGCCTAAACAAGTCTTTGGCAGTTTGGAGAACCAAGTTATCAGTTGATGCAAGGTATTGATATTTATGTCTTTGCAAGAAAGCGTGATCACAAGCACATACACGGCTTGGCTGTCTTTTCCCTGTAGCAATTAGCATCAAACCACTAGTTTTTGGTCACCACGTTCGTTCGTTCTTTCTCAATTCTTTATTCATTGTCTATTTTTTGGATGATTGCTTATTGTTTGTCTCGCAATTCTTATTTTAAATATTCACGCATCTTTCAGCATCCTTTGGTTTAGGCATCATATCATCAACAGCTGACTACTAGTTGTAATGCTTGTCCTATATTGTTTTTCATTTGGTCTACCAATTTCATTTACCTTGATTACCAATGTTCTGAGCCAGTTCTCTGATTATTCTACGTTTTTCTCAGCCAAGAGTCAACTGATATTCCTGAAGAGAAACTCATTGTCTTCTTTGAATGCATGGATAGATTTTAATCTATGGAGTTTGCACTATCCCACTATTTGGAATTAAAGTTTTAATAATTAATTCTACTTTCTCATTTTCAATATGACCTATTTAATCTTAATGCAATGTTTGAAATCTATGGCGGCAAGTCATATAAGCAAACCTTTATCTTTATTTTATTTATTAGATAGTGATATTGAGTAATAACAAATGTAATGAAAGGGTAAAGTAATCACCATGAATAAACAAAAATGAACAAATGAAAGGGTGACACAAAAAGAATGTATGGCTGCTACAACCTGATAAAGAACAATTGTGGTAGGTAAGTTAGTATGAAGTGCCAGTAATACTCCCATTTACCAGTACGCAGAACCAATTTGTAAAATTCAATCTCTTTAGGTCTATTAGTTTTCATATGATGAATGATATACTATTAATGATGTGTTTGATCTCCTCAAGAGGAACAAAGAGTTTCTAAAGAAGAAAAAGGGAAGAAAGAGAGGTATGAGGGTTATAGATTTTGGAGGGACCCTATTTTACACAACTGTGGCGTGGAGTGCCGGTTATGATACCATTTGAATTCAAAAGTCATAAATGGATGCTGGTGGAGGTTAGAGTTAAAAGAAGGTTTATGCTTATTTTGGTTTTGGATTGGCGGTGGTGGTAAGTCTTTTTGAGTGGGGTTAAATACATATCTCGAGTAATTTTATGATTAGTTTTCATATCAAATGACAAGAGTTCCCAAAGGATAGGGTGGCTGTCCTTCTGCCCCTACCCCTCTCTCTTCTGTTCTGAGATTTATTTCTTGAATCAACGAGTTGAGAAGAGAAGACTGCCTCTTGTTTATGTTTCCGCAATGCTGTATACTTTCCAGGCACAGATTCAATGCTAGATTCTCACTAATTAAAAATGATCCTTTTGCGTGCAAGTTTCTAGATGGGATTTCATCTGTAATGCTCTTGCATAATAAATAGTTTTTTATTGAGCAATTGCATTTTCCACATTCCCAATTGTGATTGTTTAGTTGTTAAGAATCATTTCGATATCATGTATCCTACTTTTCAAGCCCCTAATCTATTTTCTTTCACAGAAAATTCTAGTGCATACTTTGTGGAGAAAACGTTACTCCTTTTGCACTTCTACCCTCATTTTGTAGATCCATTTGATTCACTGTACGTCTCATATTTTTGTTTCAGGGTTGCATACTCAAAGATGGCAGAAGAGATCTGCAGTCTGCTTCTTTCTGACAGCAGTGAGGGTTCGAGTCGTGAGGCTCAGCTCAACTGCTTCAACACTATGTTTCAAGGACCCATTCCAGAAGACCTCCGGTCCTGCCATTTGCAGGACGCGGTATCTCTTTTCACGTGTTATCTTTTGGAGGAGGCACAATAGCCCAATTTTAAATACCTTAAGTGCATGTTCGGTATGCAGTACTTGACATGACTGGATAGACGGTACAATCTAACTTACTAAATGTACCATAGTTGTCCTATTAAATTTGTTATCATGTATACTGCTGTTAAAGCTATGACATTTGGTGTTCCATGTATTGAACATTTTCTTCTCTGTTGCAGGAAACATCTATTTAGACAAAATAGCCATCCGACATGCCCGTGATATTTGAATAAAATGGTAAAATTGTCTTAAGAAATCTGCTAGTGTGGAAGTGATTTTATGTAAATTACTTTCATCCAATCATTTTTAATCATACATTCTTTCAAAAATAAAAAATATTTTCACATTTTCCCATAAGTTTTCTTATATTTAATCACACTCTTCAAAAAAATTACTTTTCAAATAATTATTTTTTTCAAAAAGCACTTAATATAAGTTCAATAGTGTCGTGCGTTTTATACAACGTAAATCATACTGGGTGTCAAGTTTTATGATATAAGATCAAGTATGGATGTCGAATCCACGTGGATTGAAACTAAATTCCCACCGAGTATTATAATTATTTTAGTCTCTATTTTATTTAGAATATTAGATTTTTGAATCAATGTTTTTATACCAATCTAAAAATGGATGTGGTGGTAAATTCAACAAATTTAATGCAAGTTATACGAGAAAATTATCAAAATGAAATGGCCTAGAGAATGATTTCACTTAACTATCAAAGATATTACTCAAATTATATAACTAGTTCTATCAATTTTCGAGATTATAAGCAAGAACCCTAAATTAATTATATTTTCTCTCTCTCGAGTGTCGAATAGAATCAATCTATATATTTTAATTCTAATATTTCTATTTCGAATTAAAATTAGGAAATATTCACGTTCGTGGTTCTTAAGTGGGACATACTTCAAAGATTTCATATTTTCTCTCGAAATTTATAAAATCTAAGTTATGTTATTCTAGATCGCGTCTAAAGTTTTCACTTTCGAGTGCCAAAATTTAAGACCATCTTATCATTCAATTATTGACCAGGTAATTGAAATCATTAATCAAGAATCAACACCAATAAACTTATGGAAAAACTTAGAGAAATACATGTATTGAAATCCAAGAATGTCTTAAGTTATGGCTACATCGAACCCTATATTAAAAATTTAGAACATGATTATTGCAATACACATAATCAAATTCAATATCCAAAATATGGAGAAGAAAAGAAATAAAAACTGGTTTGGCACTGGAATTCTTCTTCTCGTGGTTGCCTCCCTTTTTTCCCTGATTGATCTTGCGCCTTTTTTGTTGTTGTTGAAAATCCCCCTTCACTAGGGTTGTACTTTTAGTATTTTGGAGTCTTGGAATGGTTGGGATAGGATTAGGCCAAGACAAGATTCCAACAAAATAAAAGAAACCCTTCCTATCGCCCGGCGTTGGACTCGTAGCGCCGTGACTTAACTTCCCCGGCACTACATCGCCAAAGGTATGGCGCTAAGGCGCCGATCTTCTGTCTCTGCTGCTTATTCTAGCACTGTGCCGTCAAGGATCTGGCGCTGCAGCGCCATATCTCTATCCTCTTGATTGATGCTTCCGGCGCTGCAGCGCCGAATCTCTGTCTATTTCGTCGCAGCGGTTGGGTGCTACTTCGTCCTGCTCATTGCACTGTGGCGCTCTTCTCCTTCTTGCTTTGATTATTTTCCTTTCCTTCCTCTAAGATTAATTCCAAATCTCTTTCCATCCACCCACACTGATATAACTTTTGGCTCCTTTTCACGCTCCAAACTCCGACATTTTCACCAAGTTACCTAGCCCGTAACACAACACGAATACACACATCAAAAGGTTTTAAAGTGCTCAAAGACAATCAAAATATCAAATTTAAGTAGCATTAAATAATGAATGAAGCTCACTCATCAATTAGTAATCGTTTGTTTTTTTAAAAAGGAATTGTTTTGTACAATTTAATCCTTTTAAGTCTCGGACTTTACGTTAGGTGAGGATATAACTCTCGACTTTACGTTAGGCGAGGATACAACTCTCGACTTTACGTTAGGCGAGGATACAACTCTCATTGTATTAAAAAAAAAATGTTGGTGATATGAGTTTACTAATAAAAATTGAAGACACAACTACTACACTTAAGAAGTGAAGATATATCATAATTCCAAAAGATGAAACTCTCTTTTGAATTCCAGAACAAGGGAAAAATAAAAATATTGAAATTGGAATTTTGTTGATTATTTCGAGGATTCAATTCTCAAAAATTAAAGATGCCCTCGATTGTTAGAAATTCACTTATAAATGTACATCGAAATTTAAAATATTCTCAAATCTCTACAAGGATTGTTATTGTGTTTAAATAGAAATAATGACTAGAATTTTACCTTTAGATCGTCTTTGTATTTAGATATAAATCATGACTAAAATTTTGCCTGTAGCATAATTTTTCAAATTTCTTGAGAATCTTAATCAGAAACTAGCATGATCTTTTCTCTCCTTTGTGAATTTTGATCTATCACAATCATTCCACAACACAATCCAATTGTTCATTTTCCAATGGTAATCCACACGGGGAGACCAAGAATGAGAGATTAATATTTCTCTTAGTCCAATTATTCATCTTCCAATGGTAATCCACACGAGAGAACAAGAGTGAGAAATTAATGTTTCTCATTCTCGTGCTAGCAAAATTATGAATGTTACAGTGGTGTTATGAAAAATTCAAACTCTAATTGTTTATTAATAGATATTTAAGTGGGCTTGACCCGCCAACTAAATATGAGTCGTCCATCAGTTAATATAATCTAATTAATTAAATATGGTTCATAAATTAATTAATCTAATAATGATCATTTGGATTTACCATTTTTGCTTCTTTCTTTCAATTTCATATGAATCATATCCATTATCGACCGTCACCTAATAAGCAAAATATACATTAAATTAGGATATTATTAATCAAAAGAACTATTAAATGTTCATATTTTGCAACCCAAACAATTGTATAAAATACACTTATCAAACATTCACAATTTAAATATTTGTTTGTTCTCAAACAAAACCATAACCTAACTTAATAAACAAACAAACAAACAAATATGCAACAAAGTTTTGGTTAGATAACCTACTATTTTGTCACAAGATTTGAATCATTGTATTAATTTTACAAAACAGATTCAAGGTTACAATGCCAAAATCAATACCAACTTCTCCAATACAAATACAAAACTGATGTATGTGTTTGTGAAGAATTAAGTAAAACATTATAAATTCACGAGTTATTTCAATTCCCAACCATCGATGGTCAAATTTCTCTTTTCATCACACGTAATATTCACACCCCCAAACTTATGAGCATGTTTGGGAGGGCTTAAAATCCAATTTTAATTGAAAATATAGTCGTTATTGGGTCCCACTCGTCTAATAAAAATCAACAATAACGGCTAATTTTTCAATTTTAATCCGATTTTAATCTCTACCAAACACCCTTTTATTATTTTTACTCTTTTCCGAGTATGTGATCTAAAACTTAATTTTTATACTTATCCGCAGTCTCTCTACTTTAGATGGATCTCACAATTGCAAGTTAATACTTCAACAAATAAAGATTCTCCAAATTTTTTATTGTTTCAACCTTCATGACCCAACTAGCCTAATAATCCCTTATCCAAAGTATAATTCTCTCAAATAAGTATTAGGGGCTTAATCAAGCATGCAATACGTATCTTATGTACAGATTTTTCTCCATTAAGCTTTCTAAATGATCTTTGTTGTGAGCTTTCGATCGATGACTCTCAAGTTATATGATTATATGGCACCAGGTTTTAGATAACATTGCAAGCTTAATCACTCAAATCATAAAAGTTAAAAAGAGACGTTTCACAATAAGATACCTTTTTTTTTTTGCCATGAGTAGTGGAAATGCCCTTTATTAAACACTCATTCTCAAAAACTGATTCCTAACTTAAGATTTTCACCTAATTTTCATCTTGTCAACTTTAGACAATCCACACAAGAATTTACATATATGGAATCCTCATTCATAACTAAATCTTCCTACTATAGTAAAATCGCCTCCAAACTATTATAAATTTGGTCTAAAGATTGTATAATGTAGTAATTTTTATTTAGTTTATCATCTAAGTTCGAATATTTCAACATATCAAGCATATGAATCAACTTATTACTTTATAATGCATGTTGATAGAGATTTCCTAGTCATGGACTGGCCTACAATGACATCCCTAATAAAAGTCCTTAATCAACAAATGCAGTTTCACTTGTTCTCAAAAAAAAACTTGGTTCCAAATGTTCTTCAGCTCGATGAGCTCCACTATGATAATGAAACATCATGATTATTGATTTGACAAAGGTGACGTCATCACCTCTACTTTGACCAATCTCTCATATACGAGTGGCATAGTTGACCTCAACACCTCATTGTCAATCAATCGAAAGTCAACAATGATGATGACACCTACGCCCATCCCAAATATCATGATGAGCTACTAGAGCTGACCTCTCCTTCCAATGAAAAGCCTTTATAGATGAATAACTTGACACATTCAACAAGGAAGAACACTATAGCTAATGTTGGAATGCACTTTTCAACTTAACTATGGTGGCAACCTTCCAAAATTCAGCTATAAATCGAAAGAAGTTGTCCCTTTGATGAACCAAGGGATCCTTATTTTCCTCATTTGTATCATCATACTTAGGAATACCAACAAATTAATAAATTTGTCATTTTACTTTCCACCACCATCTCATCCTAATACTCATTTAAGTTGACAAAATTGATTACTGGTTTTGAACGTTGATAATTTGGCGCTAATAAGATGATCTTGTAAAAAATAGCCACTATCTCCTACAAAATCTTTTACCCTCCCTTTTTTCCCTTACATCTTACCCAAAAGTTACAATGAGTAATAGTTTAGCATCAAGGAGTAATTCCCAGAGTAGCTCTCGTAGAACTAACATCCCTAAGGACTATCAAAGAAAGGACGAATTCACTAGGCTAAAAACCTTCATATCACCGCCATGAAAGAAGCCATAGAGAGTTTAACGGACATTGTCCAAAGGATGGAAAGAAAGAAAGCTACAACTTTTTATGTAGCTAAAATCGAAGTGCAATCTCCAGCTAGGAAGAAGATTGGACTCCCCTCACGAAGAGAAGTTTACATTTCTCAAGAGAAGAATTCTCCAAAAGCAAGATGGACGAAGTAAAAACTGAGCGAACTGTCGAAAGGTAGGGAGTGTGTCCAACAGATTGCAAATACAATGCTCGTTAACACCTAGAAGGGAAGGAAACCGCCTTACGCTGAAAGAGCCTATCATAGTTAATGAACCATAAATAAGTTCGTTACAAAATTGTATAGTCAATCTAGAGGCTAGGCACAAATGCACTGTGGAAATATATTTCACCAACCGTCACTCACCCTTCACATAACGACCTCACGAACGAGCACGAGGAGAAATACCATTTTCACTAGCCTTTGGGGTGGATGATGTTATCCTAGTTGAGGTGGGGGTCCCCTAGTTTTGTACTATATATTTCAATGAAAAATAACAATAATGAAGCTTTACTGAATGAGCTTGACTTATTAGAGGAAAAAAGAAAGGATGTTAAGCTTAGAAAGGCCATTTACAAACAGCACAACATAAGGTATTACAATTAGAAAGTACGAACTAGGAAGTTCGAAGTCAATGACTTGATGTTACGTAAAATTTTCTTAACCATCAGAGAACTCAATGCGGGATCTTTAGGTCCGAATTAGGAAGGACCTTTCAAGTTGTTAAAATCCTCCCAAGGAGCATATGAGCTTGAAGATATATAAAGATGCCCTCTTTTGCACCTGTGAAATGCAGAACACCTCAAGAAGTACTATAAGTGAATTGCCAAATTTACTGATTTGTGTAAACATATTTGAGTAAAAGAATATCAACAACTTTGGTGCATATAATCTATAAAACCTGCTCTTCAGTAGTACGAACTAGGGTTACAAGTGTTACAACACTTAGTGAAAATTTCTCAAAAACTTGCTCTTCAGTAGTATGAACTAGGGTTGTAAGTGCTACGACACTTAGTGGAAATTTCTCAAAACTTGCTCTTCAACAGTACGGACTAAGATCGTAAATGCTACAAAACTTGGTGAAAATTTCTCAAAACTTACTCTTTAATAGTACGAACTAAGGTTTTAAGTGCTATAACACTTAGTGAAAATTTCTCAAAACCCACTTTCTAGCCGTACGAACTAAGGTTGCAAATGCTAAAAGTGTTACACAATGCTTAATGATTTTATTTTGAAGTGTTAACTTTACTATAAGTATTAACTTTTTACTTAAGGTTTATGTCGAAACATAGTAAGAAGCTCACCTCTAATGAATGTATGACGACATGGAAGCACGAAGGGGAATAAGTCGAACGAAATTCCTTCATTCAAAGTTGTAGAAATTAACATGAGAAATACTTAAGAAAATTAAGTCCCTATACAGTAGGTGGCTGATATCCTGGAGGAACTTCATATAAGACACCAACATCGTAATATGTCTTCAGTATGGGCTTGCTCCTTCTCCACCCTCTTCCTCGACTAATCAGCTAGAGCTTGCTCTTTTATCAGCACGCGCCGTAGCTTTCTCACCCTAAGTCTTGATGACCTCAAGTTCGTCCTCGGCCTTCGCTTTAGCCTTAATCGTTCTTTTAGTGCTTTCTTCTCGACGTCATGAAGAGCCTTCTCCTCTTCAACAGTAGAATGCAAGGCCAAAGTCTCGTTCCTCAAGTTAATTACTCTTTCCAGTTCAGCTCTTACCTTATGTACACAAATGAGAAAGACTATATATAAATATTCAACATAGAGGCATCAATTCAAAGTTAGATGTCCACCTTATCAGAAACTGTCATCATGTATAAAATAGATTTATTGTGACAACCCATATTTTCTTA
>CADEPE010005336.1:0-10052 GCA_902829205.1 Fraxinus paxiana | reverse complement strand
CTGTTCTTGGTGGCGAAAAACATTTGAATCCTAATCTAAATACCAAACCACTACTTCCTACATATATGTCAGAGCTGCTGAAGATCGAGGAAGGTAACTGGAGTTCTAGTTGGTGAAGAACAGGCTATTCTTGGAGTTCCACAGGAGATAAACAATTCCACAAAGCTAGGAGTTGCTGCAGGAAGGCATAATCCAGGAGAACTTTAGAACTTGCAGCCGGAATTGGTGCGGAGTAAAGAATTCAAGAGAGCTCTCGAAATTACAGTCAGGAGATTGGATAGTAGTGTCGTCATCTAGTTTGGTGAACTGTAAGTTACAAATCGTTTATAGTGCAAAGTGTCTGGAGTTTTTTACCCAGTTGGGGTTTCTCCGTGATCATTCTTGCATTTTTACAGCTTTACTTAATGGTTATATGAACTGCGGTATTTAAACATAGGATTAAATTGAATTGATTGACTAACCATCTAGAGATAATTAATTGGTGACTTGTTGCTAATTAATTAATAATTTTAATTCCGCATAAAATACCTATTCACACCCTCTAGTATTTTTAGGGTCGAACTGCATACATTTTACACGTGAACAAGTTTTCGACGTTGTTGCCGGGGAATAATTGATTTAATTTTAGTTTAGTAGTTTATAATAAGTTCAGCTTTATTTTTTAGTTTTTATTCTTTTTAGGCTTTAATTGAATTACCTACTCTTTTCTTATTTTACTCTTCGCAGGCCTCTAACAATTTAAGCAAGATCCTGAATCGAGATCCTCCCTATACATTCCGAGATCGAAAGGACCTTCAAGCAACTCCGAAGAGAATAGAGAAGTGCAAGGACAATGGCTGAGAAATAGATTCAGATTCAGGATGCTCTAGAGGAAGCAACATTCCTAGTTCATCAACCACTTCCTGCTCAACTGGTATTAGCGAGGGATTATGTTAATCTAATGCTAACTCTAGTTCAAACTCCGATCATCTACCTATCTTTTGGACAAGCTAACTTTCACATCCGACTAGATGTCATAAACCTCTTCCAAAATCATCACGACACCAGGTCCAGCGTGAAAGCTATGGAGAATCCTCATGAGCATATATAAGCCTTTATCATGCCGTGCAAAGTGATCAGTCACGAGGGAATGTCATGAAATGCATCTATATTCTTATACTCCGAAAGAGCCTGCAAAAGCATGGATGTTTTCTCAACCTCCTGGGAGCATACAATCATGGAATGACATGGTTTAGAAATTAACCATGAAGTTCTTCCTACCAACTCGAGTTCATAAAATTCGGAATGGAATACATATATTGAAATAGAAGGACCTCGGGAGCCATCCAAAAGCAAGGGAATGGTATAAGAGTTTGTATAGGAAGTGTCCTAATCTAGACATTCTTGAGCAAGCTCAAGTGTACATCTTCCAAAAACATGGTAGATACTTCATCGAGAGGATTGATAATGACTATGGACATAGACGATTCTTATGAGTTGTATAAGAGAATTGTAGAAAATCAATCGATGTAGCCGAGCGATAGGGAAGTCCAAAGGAAAATAACTAGTATACATAATGTGGACGTAGTAACAACGTTGGTAGTACAGATGGAGGAAATAACAAGAAAACTCGACACTTTGACCTATTGTACAAACTCCAATTTTGGTGTGTCCGATTCGTAGGGCAGATAATATCACTACAATATGCTCTTTTGCTTCTACTCACATGGCCTAGCTAATAGAGGTCAATTATGCAAAAAACTTCCAGAGGCAGCAGAAATACCCCAACAATTACCATCCAGAACGGAACTAGTAGCCAAACTCTTCATAGGCTAATAATTAAGGGAAATAGCAGCAGCAACATCAGCAAGAGCGAAGGCCGTCACCAGAGGATTTGATATCTCAATAGATCACATAGATTGAGACCAATTTCCATACCAGCAGGCTACTATCAAGAATTTAAAACATCAGATGGGACAGATAACAGCTGCAATAGCCAATAGACCACGAGGTTCCATGTCGGTGACACATAGAAGAACCCACGGGAGTAGGTATTAGCGGTTGAGGTGGTGAATTATGAAACTATTGAGCTTACATCATTCATTCCCACACCCATTTTTAAGGCTTATGTGCCACCCATTCCATTCTGTTAAAGACTTCTACCGGAGCACGTTCAGAACATCATTGCAAAGAGAAAGGAGACGGAGATAACTCAAATGCCTACTAAGGATAAGGAATCGATGAAACAGTTCGAATAAACAATAGAAAAGGATCAACGGATAGTTTTGGACTGTCCATAGCTTAAAGCAAATGTTCTTGGTATTTCACTGACACCTCTAGTCCATTTTCCTCAAAGGTTGTAGAACACCAAACTGGAGAAATAATTCAAGAAATTCCTGGATGTCCTTAAAAAGTTGCATGTCAACATCTCATTCATTGACGATATCCTTTAAATACCAAACTACTATAAGTTTTTGAAATTTGAAGGTAATGTTGACTAAAAATTTGAACCTAGTTGAGCATGAAACAATAGCTTTATCTGAAGAGTGCAATGCGAGCATTCAACGCAGAATCCCACCCAAACATTCAGTACAGAATCCATGGAGTTTCACTCTACCTTGTTCCATAGGAAATTTACATGATATAAATTGTTTAATTGATTTAGGAACGAGTATTAATTTAATCGCCTTACCTCTTTACATGAAATTGGGATTAGGAGGTCCTAAGGCGGCATCTATTATCCTTTAGCTGGCAGATCGACCACTGAACTATCCTCTATGGAATAGTCGAAGACATGCTTATAAAGGCTAGGGAGTTCAGTTTTCCAGCTAACTTCGTTATCCTGAATATAGAGAAGACTATCAGATGCCAATAATCCGTGGAAGGCCATTTAGTCTACAAGCTGTGCATTGTTAGATTTTGATACCAATGAGATAGTCTTGCGGGTAGAGGATAAGCAGCAGAGTCTCACCATGGAGAATCAAATAAAGCAGCCCTCATTTGAGGATTGCCAATGAGTGGATCAATGGGAGAGATACAAGGCAAGCTGGATACATGAGGAATTATTGGTAATGACAATTATGTAAACATGATTGTTTGGAGACTGAAGAATGAGGCGAGGAAGTGCAATGACTATATTAAGTGTAGGAGGGAGAACTCTCTTTTCAAACCACCATGAGAGCCTAGAAATAACAAGAGTCAAGATAATGACTTTAAACAAGCACTTGTTGGGAGGCAACCCAACACTTCTATCCCTTTTATTTATTATACTTTCTAGACTTAGGATTATTTAGATTAGTTTTTATTTAATCATTAGGGACTACTCATCATTTTCATGTTTCCCCTTAGGTCCTTATGACATTTGTTGGTATACTATATGTTTGCCAAGTGTTCTTATTCTATTTTTTTGAGCCTTAATACTTTATCTGACTGCTTTGTGTAGGAATACGTTTTCGTGGAAAGCTTAAACCAACATTGACCAAGGAGACAATGGAAGGAATATGAAGAACTTGTCATTGGATTTCACGCCATATTAAGGGAGTATTTTCTTCATTTTATTCCCCATCCCTTTATATGGAGACTTAAGATTTAAGATGTTCAGGACAATATCTAGTTTAAGTTTGAGGTGTAAAACATGAGTTTTCTTTTGATTTTATGTTTTTGTGTGCTTTTATTACTTTAAGATATATAGAAAATACAAAAAAAAAAAATTAAAATTTCAAAAAAAATCCAAAAATATTTTCTTTTTATGTGCTTGCCTTAGTTAGTTGGCCTAACTGGTAATGAGGAATATATTGAATTATGAATGAATCTATGAATAATGACTAGGTTACATGCTTAGATTAAATTTTATTTTTTATGTGAAGTTTGATATATATTGAACACGTGAATTAAGTTAAGCATTGTGTAAGAATAAGTTGATTTCATAATTGGATATGTTGAAATAATGGACCACAAATACTAAACTCGAGCCACTAAATTTTACATCATTGGACCAAATTTAGAATGGTTTGGGGAATTTCACTATTGTAGGAGGATGTTGAGATAAATTGGAATTCCAAATGTGAAATTAAAAATCTTGTGTGAATTGTCTAAGGTCAATAGGATGAAGTTGGGCAAAAGTCTCAAGGTAAAGGTTATTTTATTTGGATATGTATTTAATAAGGGACATTGCACTAATCAATATATCAAAAAACATTTTATTTGAAATTTTGACTTGAGTGTCATTGGTCTAAAACTTGTAACATGGATCATTTAGAAAGATTAATAGAGAGAATATTCCAAATACATAAAAAAAAGTGTTCGAAAAATAAAATTGAGAAAAATGTAGAAACAGAAAAAGCAAATGCGTGAAACAGAAGACGCACCAAATGCCTTAGTTAAGTCTCAAACACTTATTTAAGAAAATTCAACTTTAATATGGGATTATTAGCCTAGTTAAATCCTAATGATTGAAGCAATCAAACTTAATGAAGAATTCTTATTTATTGACATGCTGAACTGCAATTAGTGAAATTTACAAACTAGTGAGGTGATGATAATATAAAATTCGACATTTACTTGAAAAGAGCGAAAATAACAAGTTTGGGGGTTTGTGAATTTCAAGAGTGAAGATAAGAATATATTTGACTATTGAGGGTCGAGAATGGGACAACTTATGAATTTATGATGGTATGCTTAATTCTTCACACACAGACACACAAGTCGACTTCGCATTGGAAAAGTAAACTTTGATTTCTGTATTGTGATTTTGAAGTTGTGTTTAGATTTGTCATGATTTCAATTCTGAGATAAAATGCCGAGTTAGCTAGCTAAATATTTTTGTATGTTTGTGTTTTTGTTTTATAGTTAGGTTTTAGTTTTGATTAAGGACAAACAAAAATTCAAGTTGGGAGGTTCCTCCTGGTTTAAATAGGAAAGCATGTCATCCTAAAGATCTATTATAGGATCAAAATCTTGTTGGTTGAATTATCTGGTATGCTAAAACCCAAGTAGCACACTTCCTCTAAATATGCCGCTACATTGTGAGAGTTGAGCATTGTGCCTATTACGATTCAGGCAAAGGCCTCTTTCTTAGTTTGGTGGACCCCTACTCTGGTGGGCAGTTAAGCTAAATATATGGCTCTAGTTTACATAACACGGGGTAAGCAGGGTGTGGTGTTGTGCTATGAGATTACTAAGGCTCAATCATATTTGGTTTCTATCATTACCTTGGACTCGGTTCTAATTCTTTAGCCAAATTTATAGCTTTAAGATTAGGCTTGGAGTATTATTAAATATGAGAGGTAGAAAGGGTGGTAGTGTATATGGACTCATTTATTGTTGCTAATTGGTTTAAAAATGGTGGACTTCCTCTTTGGTCCGTTTGTACTCATTGGGAGGAGGTTATGGTTTTGGAAGACTATTTGGATGTATTGAGGCACATATAGATAGGGGATTATTTAAGTCTTTTTCTCTTTTTTATTTTGTATATATATTCAGCCATTCTTTCGATTTTATTCAATTGAATCATAACAGAATTTCCCGCCAAACTCTTTCCCTCTCCATTCTAGAATTCTCTCTTTACAATTTCACATGGTATCAGAGCATTGAAGCTTCACTGCAATGGTATCGTAAGGATCATCTGTTGGAGATTTGGTTGGTGAAGATGTCAATTCCATTACCAGTCGATTAATCACTGATCTGGACAGTCCTTATTACCTCTATTATGGTGATAATACATGAATACAACTTTTCTCTGTCGTTCACACGGAAGATAATTATGCGACGTGGAATCGTGCGACTGTTATGGCACTCAATGTTAAGAATAAATAAGGATTCATTGATGGATCAGTAGCTAAACCAAGTTCTAATGACCAAGTTCTGATGATCTTCTTTATAGCACATGGAGAAGATGTAATCACGTAGTGTCATCATGAATAATCAATTCTATTCCAAAGGAGTTTTATCCAAGTGTAATGCATAAAGATTCAGCCAGAGAAATATGGATTGAGCTTAAGGATCGCTATAGCCAAGGTAATGGTCCTCGAATTTACGAATACAAGAAGCAAATTTCTTCCATTTCGTAGAAGAATAGCTCAGTTAATTCTTATTTCAATAAGGGTCAAAGGACTTTGGGAAGAGCTGGACAACTATAAACCGAATACAACTATAGACCGAATATCAGTAGTATTTATTATAAACAGGATGATCATGTTATGCAATTTCTCATAGGATTATATGAACATTTTTCTGGTGTCAGAAGTCAAATTTTGTTGATAGATAATTTGCCTTCACTTAATAAAGTTTTTGCACTTGTTTTACAGGATGAGAGGCATAAAGAAGTTACCTCTAAGAAGCAACAAATTTTAAGGCAGATACTTTTGCCAGTAACATTGTGCACGGTTCTATTGGAAACATAAATTAATCAGTTTCAGAGAAATGAGAGACCTATATGCAGTTATTGTAGAATGTTTGGACACCTTAAAGGGAAGTGTTACAAATTGAAAGGTTATCCCCCAAGGCATCGACTTGCTAAGGTGAAAACTCCTGTTGCACATGTTGTGGGATAAGATTCTTATGGTAATCAATCTGGTGTTATGAACTCTCTTTCCAATCTCACTATCACTCCAGACTAATGCAAACAAGTTCTAGCTATGTTAGTACCATAGTTGCACAGCCCCAATCACAGCCTCAAGATGCACCATCTACTGAATATTCAGTACCTGGTGCTTTTGCTTTTTCAGGTAATCACATTTGTCCTAAAGCTTACAAAGATGTAGCTAGATGGATTATAGACACATGAGCTTTAGAACATATGGTGTGCTCTATTAGGCATTTAACTACTGTATCTGATACTATCAAAGCATTTGTGAGGTTACCAAATGGTGATACTGCTGAAGCCACACATATTGGGACAATAAAATTGTTTAATACTTTGGTTCTAACAGAAGTTTTAGTGGTGCCTTATTTTACATTCAATCTAATTTTTGCTAGCACAATTGTTTTTTAGTATTCTTACATCAGTATTGCTTTGTCCAGGACCTTTTAATATAGAGGATGATTGAGGTGAGCAAACTTGAAGATGGACTGTATTCATTTCAGCATCCTGTTCAATGACTTCACGATAAACCTTCATACAAATATCTTCAATCTGATCATTAGTCTACTATTCTTTATCACAACAATTCTTCTATTTTTTCACATTCTAACCGCACTTTTGATCTCTGTTTGCAATGTAATACGACTACATATGTTGCTTGTAATTTCAAAAACAACCTCAATATATGCACTAATATTGATCTCTAGCATTGTCGCTTAGGACATGTCCCTATTTCTAAGTTGTGTATTTTGCACAATCTTGTTCCTGCTATTACATTCAATAAACACCTACACTGCACCATCTGTCCTATGGCCAAACAACATAGATTACCGTTTCCAAGTAGTGAAACAAGAGCCTCCAAGATGTTTTACATCATTCATTGAAATATATAGGGACCATATTTTGTTCCTTCATTTGATGGTTCTAAGTATTTTTTTAACTATTGTGGATGATCATACTCGAATGACTTGGACATATCTCATGCGAGAAAAATCTCAAACCAGATATGTCATTCAATCAATTTATCATATGGTTCAAACATATTTTCAATGCAATTTAAAGATCATCAGATCTGATAATGGATTTGAATTCCACATGAATGAATCCTACCATTCTAAGGGCATTATGCATCAACTTAGTTATGTAGAAGCACCTCAACAAAACGGTGTGGTGGAAAGAAAAGATGAGTGTCTCCTAAACATTGCAAGGGCTATTAATGTCAAGTAAATTTGCCTCATAAATTTGGGAGGGGAGGGAGAATGCATACTCACTGCCACACATCTTATTAATAGAACACCTACTCCCGTCATTGAAAATGAAACTCCATACGAAATACTTTATCAGACAACACCATCGTATACACATCTCAAGGTCTTGGATGCCTTTGTTATGATTCAATCCTTAAACGAAATCGTACCAAGTTTGACCCCAGGGATGTACCATGCATTTTCATTAGGTACCCCTATGGCATGAAAGCATAGAAACTATATCATCTTCTTACTAACACTATTTTACTTCTAGGGATGTATCATTTCATGAAAAATATATTCCCATTTCATCATTCCAAGTTTCTTGCTTCTTTGTCAAAACCTAATGCTTGTCCGTTACATGATTCACTCTTATTTCCAACTCAAGTTCATGATTTATCACTTGGCACTTCAGTTCCAAATTTTGATACTACCTCCACTTCTACTACTGTTTCTTTTCCTTATATTTCATCTTTCCATTCACCTGCCTTTCCTGAGATGAATTCTCATGAATTCACTCCACCTCCTGCCATACCAATTCGACAATCTAGCAGACCTAAAAGAGCTCCTGCCTATCATCAAGATTATCATTGCAATTTAGTATCTCAAGTGCCTGTTCCCTAATCAAAATCCATAACAACACGTCCCATAGCTGGCAAGCAACGTCCTATTTCAGAATATCTGGATTATAGCAAATTATCTCTTATACAGAGAAAGTACTCACTGGCTTTATCCACCATTTATGAACCCCAATCATATGATGAGGCTTCTAAACATCCGGGTTGGTGCAAAGCTATAGACTCAAAGTATTAAGCCTTGGTTTTCAACAATACTTGGACAGTTAGTCAGCTTCCTGCACATAAGAAATCTGTGGCTTGCAAATGGATCTTTAAAGTCAAACTTCATTATGATGGGACAGATGAAATGAGGAAGGCAAGGTTTGTTACCAATGGGTTCACACAACTAGCTGGACTTGATTATGAAGAAACCTTCTTTCCTATTGCCAAGTTGGTTACTGTGAAGACCCTCTTGGCTGTTGTTGTTCATAAATGTTGGTATCTTCATCAAATAGACATCAACAATGCATTCCTTCACGGTGAACTTGATGAAGAAGTGTATATGTTGATGCCTAAGGGTTGTGAGCAACAGGGGGAGAATGGAGAAAAACTTGTTTGCAAATTAAACAAGTCATATGGACTCAAACAGACGTCAAGATAATGGAACACTAAGCTGACTTTATACATTCTTTCACAAGACTTCAAATAATCAAAGTCTGAGTACTTTCTATTCAGCAAGCAATATGATGGATCTTTCACTGTCCTACTTGTTTATGTAGATGACATTATCATAGGAGGTAATGATCTATCATATATTGAGCAGTTTAAAAAGGAATTAAATGAGCAGTTCAGATTAAAAGATTTAGGAGTTCTGAAATATATTTTGGGACTTGAGGAGGCAAGAACTTCAAATGGAATTTCTAAAAGTTAGAGGAAATATGCACTGGAAGTCTGATGTAGTTTATCTTGGAGCTCAGCCTGCAAATTGTCCTTTACCATAAGAATTAAAGCTCAGCAAGGATGAAGTAGACACTATTAAGGATGCCAGTGTATATCGAAGGTTGGTAGGAAGGATCTTATATTTGACCATAACCAGACCTGATCTGTCCTAAGCGGTACACTTCTTAGTCAATTTCTTCAGTCACCAAGACAACCTCATTTGGAAGCTTATCATCATGTATTAAGCTATTTTAAAGGCACACCAGCACAAGGCTTATTCTTGGAGAGCAAATCATATTTAATTCTCAAAGGTTTTTGTGATGCTGATTGGGTAGCTTGTTCAGACACCAAAAGATCAGTTACTGGTTATTGTGTTTTCCTGGAGAATTCATTGGTGTCTTGGAAATCAAAGAAGCAACATATAGTCTCTAGATCTTCAGTTGAAGCATATTATTGATCAATGGGTGCTGTTGTTTGTGAATTGAGTTGGCTAAGAAATATACTTGGTGACTTAAGTGTCACACACAACCGAGCAGCTTAGTTATTCTCAAACAACCTACCCACCCACCCACTAACCAAAATCTTGCCCTTAGAGGCTTCGAACTAGAAATTTGAAGCCATACTATTAAGGCTGTAAGCAAAAATCGCCAAACCGAAAAATTGAACTGAAACCGCATTTTAGAAATCGTTAGTTTGGTGCCACGTGGACCCGTCAACGAAATGGTTTCGAACCAAACCAAACCAGTCAAA
>CADEPE010005274.1:40000-43171 GCA_902829205.1 Fraxinus paxiana | reverse complement strand
CTCCCCAAGTAGGATTCGAACCTACGACCAATCGGTTATCTGCCGACCGCCCAACCACTGAGCTACTGAGGAACAACGGACTTAAGGAAGCCGACTCTCGTTCTTTGGACCAACCTATGACCGAAAATAAAAATGAGTTCGTCACTCTTTTTCACATACACCGGGAGAAAAGGTTACGATAGCAAGCCCCTCCCCGGCCGGAGAGCCTCCAGGACAAGGAGGCGGCGCTCAACATCCACTCTCGAGATTCATATTGATCAATTGATCTCCGCGTCCTGCCAGTTCGCTAAGTAGACTCACTCTACCGAGGGGCAACAAAGGCTGGAACTCTTCCTGCCAAAAACAAGGGACCTACTTCTCATCCTAGGAGTTAGCAGGTATGAAAGAGTCCCCTCTCTGTCTCTCTCTCCGAGTTTCTACTACTAAGTAGCACTTCTGCTATTCAATCATAGAATCGATTCCGATCAAGCTAAAAAGGTAAGCCCTATATATGTTATTAGTAAAGCGCTAACGCCCTATCTATAGTAAGGGGCCCTTTCTTGCTCGTTAGCGCTTTAGTTTGATTGCAGCTAGGGCGCCCCTTTTCTTTCTCCCCCATTTCTCATTTTGTTGATTGAAAGAGAATAAGCGCTATCCATTGAGTAAAGGGAGGGTTTGCTGCAGTGATTCGGGCGGTTGGTGGCCCCTTCGAGAGTTGCGGGTCCTTGCCGCTGCATGAGTGGTAGCTCACGCTCAAAACTCCTCCGACACGAGTCCTAGTCGTTGCGCTGCGGTCCGTTTCCCGGCTTCGCTTGCGCGATTTGCACTTCTGATTGGTTTCATTCATCCCCAACCCTAATGAATGGACTATGAAGGGGTCAGTCAAGCGGTTCGGGTTTTCGGTCGGTTCCCGTTCGCCTACCCCCCTCACAGTCCATTAGTAGGTAGGGTGGTAAACTTAGAGGGCGCCCGCCTCTTCTTCAGACGTGTCCTCGACAACCTGGTGGTTCTTCGGTCTCCGCTTTTGGGGGCGGGAGTGCTTGGTCGCTGGGGTTTCCTTTTCCTCAACCAATTCGGTTGTGTCAGCCTTGGTCTAACATTTTGTTATGAACTGGCTGGACAAAGATGGATTGAAGGTCAGATAGATTGGAGTGAAAGTGGCACAGGACCTTCGATCGACCATAGGGCGTATTCTACCCTTACTGAATTCATTCTATTGAAGCGTAAGGTAAAAAGCTCCTTCTCATGTTGCATTTCTTTGGTTTGGAAGTTCCAGAATGTTGTCTGTGGATTTCTAACAAAGGAAAGCCCCTTACTATGCCATTTGATTGATTAAAGTTCTGTGCTGCTCACCACTCCTTGAGGCCAAGGACGGGGTCGAACCGTCATTCCAGGATTTGCAGTCCGATACATTTCCATTATGTTACCTAGCCAAACCCGCCACCTCATGTGCCAAAGTCAAACGGTTGTTCTTCCTTCTCCGCTCCCTCTTTTTCTACATATGCGGCGGCGGGTTACCAGAGAAGAGGGTTCCAAACCTTTGCCTTGCTTAATCTTCCTTTTCTGATTGAAAGTAGCAAGCCACTCTACTACTGGTACAGAGGCCAGATAGAAGGTTGCTCATCCAGCCCAGCGGATCCATTGTTTATGCGGCAGTGCAATGCAGCTGAAAAAGGTAAGCCCTATATATGTTATTAGTATTGATCTCATATCTATAAGCAGCGTTCACTATTAAGCCTACGCCCGTCCATTCCTTTCAAGCTTGATCCTGCCCTTAGACTCGTTACCTTGTTCGACTGAACTCGTTGGCTCCGCGCTCTATTCGGTCGGAACCCTGTTCGAGAACCTTCTCTCATAGATTCCCTTCACCAAGTCATCGCCAGCAATCAGCTCTTATCGTTGGTGGCTAAGGGCGAGTTTCTTTCTTGTCTTGCCCAAAAACTTTCTTTATTCTCATTTGAGAAAGACTCTCCCGCGGCAAGGTTTTACACATAGGGCCAGCGGCTTTCTTTATCTCGCTTGCCGTTAGTCCGTCTAGCGCCTTTCGGTTGGGGTCCGCCCCGGGGGGTAGACCGCTTGGGTTCTTTTTCTAGTATCGAAGGCAGTCAACGTGTCAGCCATTCTTCTCCCATTAGACTTGTAAATCCTTTGCTCTTTTTCCTTCTCTCTTCCCTTCCAGCTCTCTCCCTATACTTTATTTGACAGGGGCGGAGCACTCTATCAATAACAAGAAAAAAGTAGCAATTCAGTTTCAAATGGTTTGAGCTTGGAAGCAACCTGCTATCTATCGATAGGCGAGAACAGACTGCTATTGACTGCTTCGCCTATCTATTCTATTATGTATGGCCGGCTTGAAGACATCAGAGGAAGACCATCATCTCTATCCGGGTACGATCATAGCTTCATTCATTCGTTGAACCTTGGGGATAACCATTAGCATTGAGGTCAATCACCACACCACCTCTATCATACATACGACATTACACGAAGCGAGAGTGCATGGTCAACACACACCTAAAGCGCCTACGTTCCGCTTGCAGCCAATACAACCACAACCTAACTTGCACGAGATTCAACAACCGAAGCTACTGGTAGTCCCGAGGGGACGGCATCCTCCTATAATAAATAGTTAGCAGTACTGAACAAGCGAGTCATCGGTCCGGGGAAAGAAAAGGACCGCCTTTGCTTTGAAAAAAAAAAGGAACTCGCTAGGCCTTCAGAACAAAGGCGATTCTGTTCATGCTTCAGACGATCTGGCTAATTCTATTTCGATCTTATTTTCTTCTATTAGAAAGGCGTAAAGGCGAACCTATAGGCCTGTTTAGCGCCTTTCCAAAGGTAACCGCTTAGGTTGACTTTGGAAAGGCTACTAAGGACCGGGTGAAGAATGAAAAACGTCCGCTAAGGCCCACGGGATAAGGTTTGCAGATGCGATCATGAATCGAACCAGATCGAAACATTCAGCTGTCGACGGACAAAGCCGGAACGTCGACCGCAAACGAAGGATGGCCAGGCCCCGGTTCCCAGGGTTAGGGTATTCCCTATTATGAGCCTACTCAGATCAGAACTAAACTAGTTGATTCTCTTTCGCCTATCGGCCGGCCGACTTGTTGCAACCTTCGCATTTTCTGCTGAGATCCCAAGTCTCCAAGTGGGCCCTCTTGGCCACCCACGACCTTGGCTTTTTAGAGA
>CADEPE010005274.1:0-35000 GCA_902829205.1 Fraxinus paxiana | reverse complement strand
CCCACCTTATAGTGTTCTCGGGCGGGTCGATAACTCCTTCGCTATAAATAGCTCACTACCTGGGTTCGCCTTTTGTAATAAGTAGCACTTGACTTCCTTTTCTCCTCCCCGGAATAAGGTAAAGGCTATGAAGCCCTTCCTTCAGCTCGATCAATAGAGATAGATGCCCCTCTTCGAGCTGCTCCGCCCGGGGCTACCGATTTTATATAGCTAGCTGTCCCTTGCACCGCCTTAATCAGGGTATCTTTACCTCATAGATAGAACTGAGATGTCCTTCTTTCTTATAGTACTTTACCCGGGATAGAAGGAGATAGAGATGGAATTTACCTGCCCTCATAGATCGGCCTTACGGGCCGGCAGGGAGGGTGGTTATCTCCTACACACTGGAAGTTTTTCAAGTGGTTCAATCCAAATACATATAGGAAGTTCAAAGCTTGGGCAGAACAGTTCCACTTGCTGCTCGCTGAAGCTCGCTTTCTCCGCCAGCTCTATCTTATGTAGTGTGGTGGCCTACTAACCGAACTAAACGGAAGAAAGGGAACACAGCTGCCATGAGGGAAAAGCTGGAATTTAAAAACCAGCTTCTGAGGTGAGCATTTATACACCTTTACTACCCTTGAAATTCCAAAAAGGAAGAACACCTCCTAAACGATTTGACTCTGGCAGGTTAAATGGCACCGGTGGGGTACGTGGTCTATGATCTATACCGTTGATAAGGTTAAGACCGCCTACGACATGGCGAGGAGGGAAATCTTGCTCACGAGCCCCTTTGGTCGGACTTTCGACTTGGGAGGTCGGGTAACGAGACAGAGAGGGGCGAGCACTAATTTCCGGACACCCCGGCGATCCCCCACGAATGATGAGACATGTCTATGAGATTCGGGAAGGGCCGGAACTAAATGAGTGGATGGCTGGAAGAGATCCCCCTCCCCCTAAGCTTTTGAGTTATGATGAGTTCAAGCTCCATTTCCTAATGGGTCGTCTGTCTAGGCGGGTCGAGGTACCGACCTCGGGAGTTGAGACCGAGGGCTCCAATGTCAATGAAGCTGAGAGTTCTAGGGCTGCTGAGGAAAGAGTGAGGCATGTCCCCCCCCAACTTCCCCAGATGGACAGTGCCAATACCTAAACATGGGGGCAAGATAGTGTATGAGACACTTGAGAACGTTACCGATGAGAATATCGAGGGATTACCCCTTCCTCCGGGCGAGTGGGTATGAACCTCCACTCATAAATACTTTCTATATTAATCCCATGGCTATCTCATTTCTTGTTACTCCCTCGCAGTTCCACAGGTCGGTGATGGAAGAGGCGGTACGCCTGATCGCGGCAACCAAGAACAAATGCTACGAACTCGGGTCTAAGTTGGTGGAGTTCAATAGGGTCAAGTTCTCGGGCTAGGAAGAAGACTACCAAGGCAGCTGCTACTCCCAGCGCAGCTACCATAGAAAAGAAAGCCAAGTGGGTGCCGTTGAGGTCCGTCTTCCTGATCAGAAGAATCTGGGCGGAACCTCTCTCAGAAGACCCCTTCCAACGATCGTCGTCTTCCGCAAAGCGATGCTCGAGTTCCTTATGAAACTATTATGGGGCATAACAAATCAAAGGCCGGATTCTCCTCCCCTACCCATATCCATAAGTGAACTCCTGCCTCAAACAAAGAAAAGAGATTCTCACGTTCCCAAGGGAAGGGTTACCTACCATAAAGTTGGGACAAGAATCTCCACTTAGAGTTCCATCGACATCACACATGGGATGGACTCTAACTTGTTTTGTTCAAAGACTTCTTCCGACGCTTTCCGGGAGTCGAACAATGGTCGCCCCCCGTCCTTTCTTTCTCTCGGTCCGGTAGCGAGTAGCAGTCGCAGTTCAGTTCCGTAAGTGAAGGTCAGTTTCAGTTCAGTACTCTTGGGCTACTCGTAGATCAAAGAGTTAGTTCAGTTCAAGCAGATCATAGTGAAAAAGTGCCCCTTAACCTAAACTGAGATAGGGGAAAGTTCCAAGCACAGCCAAAGAGAAGTCCAAGCCCTGACAAGCGTACGAAAAGGTCAGGTTTTTATTAGCCATTCTTTTCCTTAGCCCTATAAACGTGCACTAACTACCTAAAGTGCTCGCTAGCCGTAACGGAAGGAGTTGATTGATCAAAGTCACTAGCCCTACGTTCAAAGTCGACTACCCTCAACCTCAAAGCGTTGACTTTCTCTGATCCGAGACGCTTGCTCGTAACTATCAGTCACTTTCCTGCTGGAAGAAGAAAAGAAAGAACGATCTCTTCTCTTTCTCTAAGCCGACTTCAAAGTCAAGTGAGAACCAACCGCTAAGATGTCAAATTCGGAAGTGAAAAGCAAATGTTCTTTGACTAACTCCCTATCTCGAAAAGAGGTTGTGTTCCTTCTCTCTGCCTTTTGTTTGTTGCTTTCACAACGGCTAAGTTTGAATCTTGTTTAAGCGCTTTTTCTCTGCTCTTCTAACGCAACTGAACGGTGCGAGCGGAAAGAGCTCTGTCTCGGTTCTCTTCCCTGACCGCGGGCTAGCGCTCTCTTATCTGCTTTGTCTATCGAGCCGTCACGGTGAAGGGAAAGAAAGCTAAACCGAAGACAGAGAGAACAAAACCGGGAGCCGGCACCGCTTCTATTCCCAACCGCCGAATTTTCCTCCCTATCCCCTTTCAGTCGAGCTCTTGTAGAACCTTAGCCGTCACACGCACTTGACCTGGAAGAGCCAACCACACTCGAAAGAGGAACCTGCGAACGTAGTCTTAGGAACGAGATTGAATTGTATGCTCGCCTTTTGACTACAATTATCTAAACTTGAACCGGCAGCGAGCAAGCATACGCATAGCAGCACATAGCGCGCCAAAAGGCTACGTACGCGAGGCTAGACGCGAATGAGAGCGGTGCGTGAAGGAATGACTATTCAACCGGGGAATTTGTGTAGAAAGATAGAGAGGCGAGAGAGAGTATGAGGCCGGTACTCAAAGGAAGCAGCCCTTGGAAGAGAGTCCGGAGACGCCAAGAAGGGCGTAAGGATCAAACAGAAGGCAAAGCGCCATAAGGTCTATGATGTGGATAGATCGAGCTCGGAGTCAGACATCCCGGAACTACCTAATCCCATAGGCACTGAGTTAGAAGGATAAGGAGACCAGGTATGGCATCGCTTTATTGTAATGGAGTTCGGTGCGCTAGGCACACTGCTCATCCGCCATCCGGAGGTACCGAATCAGTGCTATCATCTACGGAGAAGTTATCTTGCTTTATTAAGAGCAGGAAAACGAGACTAGAAGTTCCGAAGAAGTAAATAGCATAGAACTCAAAGCCGAAATTGCAGAGATGCTGCCTCGGGTTCGTGATCTGGTAGTTCTGGCGGAGCTTACCACGGCCGTTATGGCTCTCGCGAAGCACGAGGATTTTAATTAACACGCTCTTGGCTGCCGACAAAGAGCTGAGTGATCGCCTAGTACAACTTGGTGGTGGACTCTAAAAAGGTGCTCCATGACAGGATGCTGGCTCCAGAGGCGGAGTCTCTGTTGGCTGATGCGGGAAGGCTCTCTGCGGAGCAGGCGTCCCGGTGTCAGAATATATAAGAAGAGTTGAGGTCCGAAGCGGCCAAGATTACTAAACTAAAGAGATGCGAGAGCTAGAGGGCCGGCTTCGGTACATCAATCAATCACTGGAGAAACTCCTGCAGCGCGCTTCTTCTCCACCAAGCACGGAAGTTTAAGAATAACTGTAAGTCGCTGGCTACCTAAGGAAATGAAAAAACTAATCGATTTATTAGCCCGGAAGCAGCATTTCGCATGCATCATACTGGTCTTCCTAGAGATGGTTAAGTAAGGCGATGAAATGTCAAGGGTCCGAAGGAGATTGTTCGTTCGATGTTTAGCTCTTCCCGTCGCGCCCTATTTTATTTACGATATAACAAAGACTATAAACTCTAGCTCTATAATCCACTAGCTACTAGAATCTTGTTGGACCTTTAAGCACTCTTTCTCTTATCAAACTCATATCGGCTAATCGGTCATTGAGGAATACTATAGGACAGGTCCGGCAAGCTCGTACAAGCCCGATACGATCAAGGGTGGAAGTACACAAGCTGAGCAGAGAAGCTTTGCGTGGGAGGAGATCAGTTAGTCTTTTTTGGAACTTTTTTTTGGCTGATTGTATGGGTGATTTTGCCACAGTTGAGCCTTTCTGTCCACTTCCTGTGCATGTCAATCAATCTTTCGCATGGACACAGATTTCGTTCTAGCTTTACCTGACTGCATGGATCGGGATTCTATTTTTTAGAGTCTACTCACACGGACTCCTCGCAGATGATAGCCCCACCACCGAACCTTATTTATACACTTGCGTAGACCGTCCTCTTGATCAGAACTTTGGCGCTCAGATGATCAGGTATTCTGGAGAGGTCTTTCAGAGCCTTTTGACAGTCTCCGTCATCTGGCTCCTTCCCATCGGATCTGACCTTGGATAACCTTTAGCTAATCGACCATGTGCACCTTGGGACTCGCTAGCGCCTGTTAAGGCTAGTCATCATTAGGTCTTTGTCATAGAGGATTAGAAGTGATCAGTCCGCTAGTTTCTTTGAGAGCAGAAAGAAGCGGGGTAGAGGACATTCCTTTATTGAGTTCGCTCCGGGCTCTCTTCTGACCACGAGTGGCGTACTATGGTATGAGGGTTGAGCTGTCTGGTCAATCCAGTTCTATATCGTATTCGTCTAGAGCTAGACTAGAATGATTATCCTAAAGTTTTTCTCTCCCGCATTTTTATATATGGGGGATGTGCACAGTAGGTTCACGGAAGAACACCGGCCGATTTCTTTTTTCAGGTCTTGGAATAAGTTATCAGCGAGGTTCTAGGGTTACCTACATGAGGGGTTGGACAATCACTTTTAGATACAGGCCTAGAAAGTTCATAGGACGAAGTTCTTTTTCCTGAAGGCTGGTCTATGAATACCTCACTTTTGTTCAATGAAGAAGCAGACCAAGGTTAGCTTGAAAGAGTCTCGGTCGGTCGCCCTGTTCCGATTGACTTCTTTGTGCCCGTTCGTGCCGAATAAGATAAGATCGAGAGGGTTTTGGCATGAACTTTAGTGAAACCTATCCTGCCGAATATCCGTTTCTTGTGAAAAACCTCTATGTATATCCATACCCCCTTTGGGTCGGACAAAAAACTAACTCAAGAACGCAAGAGAAGTGCTTTTGACAAGAATATTGTTGGTATGTGCCATCGCACACCTCCGTTACTCTTTAGGAGGCATCCGCCCCGGATAAGATTCCGTTTATGGCCATTACACAATGAAATTCTTTTTGGCGAACACGAATCAGAGATCTATCCACTATATTCACAGAGCGCTCACCATGGGTCCCAGGTTTCTCTAGCACTTATTCGGTATCTCCTGATTGGAACCTCAGATCCATCGACAGATGAGCCTTTGCATGAGGGATATCCAATTCCATATGTTAGGTTAATACTTCTTTGTTCTTAGCAAACGGCAGTTGATGAGAATCAAGAGTAAACCACCACTAGCAATTTCCCATGCTTGCTTCACCTTGCAGAAGTAGGTTTTTCTGTTGTTTGATTTGCCAGCTTTGGTCAGCTGGACTTTTGATAAACATGCGCTCACAAATCTTCGTTTATTCTTTTGTGGGCTGGCTACAGGCCACTTAGCTCGAATAGATCTGATTTGAATGAATCAGGTTTAGTCCACTGCAGGATTAACTTTACCGTTTTAGAACACACAGTTTCCCGTTCGGCCCCAATCTCTGGTTTTTTTATACTATTTCTCTTATTGATTGTGTTTGCTTTGGTTAGCCGCTAAAAGATGATCCAGAATCTACGACCACCCGGAATTCCATCATTTGCCAGTCTTCCCCCTAAAAGGCAGCGAGAAAGCATCCGAGAAGATTCCAGTTTCTTCTTAGACCATCGACTAAGCCCCCTGTTTTCTAATGGAGTTTCTAAGAGGCCCGGGGAGAACTCCTTTGTTCCAAAATGATATGGAAAAGAAATCCCGGAAAAAGGGAATAAAAAAAGAAGCTCTTCAGGGCTATATTGGAAAGGTACTGGGGACGAAGTCCAAAGAGGATACCAGCAGAGTCCGACATCCATAGGAATATATAACATTATACGAATATACCGTTTACAGAGCAGCACACACTTCTCACTCACTCTCTTATAAATAAGACTAGAGGTTGAAGTAGAAGGCTCAGAGACTACCGACTCAAACTTAGACTTGGATTCTTGTCGAAAGACTATAAGCTTTGAGCTTAAGAAGAAAGACAAGTATAGCTTAACTAACATGTCGGACTTCTCATCCTTCCGACCTATCAGAGATCGATGGAAAGCTTTTTTATTTCCGCTATCGAAGAGCATGCATCATCTGCTTAAAGAGAGAGGATAAGGAAGCGAAACCCTCTGTGTGAAAGCACCCAATAAAGTCAGAGATGCCCATTCATCAACCAACATGAATTTTGGATATGTATAGCTTCAACTCCCCCTTTCTGAAGAAGTTCTGGCGCAGGTGCCTTTGAATTAAGACTTCCCTATGCTCATTAGATCTGAACCGCTGGTGAATTTGTCGGATAGACAGATCTTTGTGAAACCGAATCAATTGCTTGGGTGATCGCCCTTTAGCCTGTTGTTTGGCGAAAAAGACTCCCATGAGTTGGTTTGGTATAATGGGTAAAACTAGCTCCTGGTAAAGGTATACTGGAGTCATAGCGGCGGCCATAAGTCTTTCTTCATTGGTTCATGTTGTGCTTCCCAACAAACTCCTTTTCCTATGCACAGAAAGAAGTGGAATCCAAGAAATGAAAGCTTATACTGCCTTCTTTCGTAGCTCTTTCTCGTCGAACCCTTGTTGCCCCCCTCGGGTAGACATAATTGGTACACTAATTCTTTGATTTGGAGAGAGGAGATCATTGACTCACCAATCCATGAGTCATTATACTCCACGGATTAATGCGATCCACCAATTGACATTTAAATAGAGTGGTCTCTGTTCATTAGGCGAAGAAGCTTTAAGAAAAAAAAAGGGGTACTCCGAGCCAAGCACCAGCCCTAGTAGGTGCTCGCTGCCTATGCCAAATGATCTTTCTTTGGTACTACCTTCCTGGCTAGTTTTGCCTATGTAAATGAATAGTCAAATCAAATTCCTCAAGACCATGAAAACTTTCCTTTCTTGGGCATACTTCTGTATGAAAATGGGACTTGCGCCTTCTTGTGAGTGAGGAACATCCAAGTCAATAGCTAGACTTTTTCTGGGTGAAGAATTCGGATCACGACCCGGTACGCGTGGCTAAGCCAAAGGAAAGGGGGTAATAATTTCAATCAAAAGGCTTAGAGCGGCCCGCAATGCAATGTTAGAAGAAACATCGTAAAGAACTGAAGCTAGCAGGGTTTCGGCTTGAGTGTGACATTGATGCTTCAAGGTCGATGACAGAATGGTACAAAGAAATCAGGAAGACAGCGATCATTAGAAATTCACAAATGAGAAATGCGGCTCATTCCGTTTAAGGCAATTACTTCCAATCTGATGAGAGGAAGGGAGCGCAGGTATCATGCTCGAGACATCGTACTGGTCCAGCCGCGCGCTCACCGCTATCTTTCTCTGATTGTGCTCATCTCAATCTAACCCGATGGTCGGGGGCGGGATCCTCATGCAATAACTTGATCCGTGTATGCGCTCCTGGCTTTCCCAGTTATCGGCCACAAGGTTGGTGGCGGCCACCTTCCTTCATTCAATGCTGCGTATCTATCGCTAAATCTGTGTCGGAGATCGGAGCGCTACACTTCACTTATAGGGGTCCAGAGGGAAGAGCAAGGTCACTCCGCCAAGAGGGAAAGAATCGAACCTTTCGTCTCATGTGACACTCCTCAGCCCGAGGACAATCTCTCATAAAAATACATTAAGATGTTGTTGACCTGTTTTTCTTTTCTTTGCTGATTCCTCTCAATGAAATTTGCCATGTTGCACTAAGTTACTTACGGATGTATGCATGCAGTCCGGGAACACTTTGGGGTGAACACCCATCCAAACAAGTAGGGTCAATAGTTCAGCATTTAGGCCGTAACATTTAGCAACAAAAAAATCTTTAACCCAACAAGTGCTCTCCGAACCAAGCTAGATAGTCTCCTATCACTAGGCTCACCAACCAACCTGGACTTTTATTTTTATTATTCCTACCGGATATCAAAACAAACCATAAGGGTTGTTTCCAGCCATGAGTTCCCCTATAACATAAGCGCTCTTGGGTGGGGTGGGCCATTCCATCAAATCTTTGAGAAGGAGCCCAATCTCGTATTTGATGGTCGGCGTGGCGATAGGCTTTGCTTCTACGACTGCCTTCCCAGCCGTTGAAACACTAAGCGAGAACGGTAAGGGGCGCACAAACAATGTCGTTGTGCGGGGATGCGATTTGCCAAGCTGGGGCAAACAAAGCCGTCCGGCCCTACCGGATTAGGAATGCGAAGGCCTCTCCTTCGAAAGGAGACCGGGGAAAGAAAGAGCTATGCTATTGACCGACCCTTTTTTCTCATTTTGTTTGAAGCGGGCCAAATAGAGAATGAAATGCATAAAATAAATAGGGGAAGGGTTCCAAACCTTTTTTTTGGTTTAAGGGCTGCTCGCCCTACCGAAGTACCAAAGGCTTTCGGGGCTTACACCTACCTATTAGACGACCTAAAAAAGGGCTTTCAGTAGCGCCCTTAGAATCTAAGCCTTTTGAAGCGCCAGTAGTTGTAGCTGTGGGTAGGGCTTTCGTTCTTATCGCTCCGGATTTCGATCTATATGACCTCCGGGCGGTAGAAAGTAAACCTCTTCCGTAGAAGCAGGTAGTAACCTAACCTTTAAGAATTTGTTCAAGGGGGGGCCTCTTATCTATCAATGGAAAAATCTCCATGTGTGGCGTGATAAGGAATCCTAGAAAAGACCGATTGAGACTCCCTCCACGGTCCCACGAAGATCTCTACGTACTTGTCCAGTCCAGGACAAGTGAGATCTTCCGGTCTGCGTGCGTGGGAGCAGCTCAAACAAAGAAGAGTCTGGTCCGGTCTGAATTCAGGCACGGCCCGCCCGTCTGCTGCTAGGTCCGGGAATGGCGCCAGGCGAGGGCGCCGCTATGCCCCTTAATGAATCGAATGGTCCTTCGACCTTCGTTTGATTCCGACGGCCGGCATAGATCTCATGAGACCCGCCCACTATTACTACGAAAAAAGCCCTGCCCTTTTCCTTCGCTACTAGGAAAGTAAGCAACTTCTATTAGCGCCGGACCTTGAGTCGAATTGATCGTGTCATGTGCAACGTCCATCAATGATGGTTCATTAATGTTCATTGATTTAGACTCCTTCCCCCTTCTCAACTACGAAAAAGATCGAGAGGGCCCGAAAGCCCCCAAACCAAGAACGGAAACGGAAGCCTTTCGATTCACTTCCCATTCTCTCTTAAATAAATAAAGCTCGCCCTCGAGCCCTGGGCCGGTCGGCCGGGTCTTTCCCTGTTCTTCTGTTCCCTCCACGAGAAAGACGCACGGAAGAGGTATGCCCAGCGCGCAGAGGATCCGTTGAGAGTTTGTCTCGGTAGGGAACTGTACGATCTTTTCCCCTATTGTATTGAATCAATAAAAAAAGGGTCAGCGCTACGGCCCCCTATTGTTTGATCCAATATTGACCGGGGACGAGCCCCGACTTCCATAGGTCCTTGGTTTGACCTCCCGTAGTGGTCCTTGCTTTTAAGAAAGCGGAGCGGGGCCAATTTATCGTACTTGCTTAGTGTGCCCCCCTTTCTTCGAGTGCCCCGCCCGGTTCACTGGGCTGTTGGCCTACCAAGCACTTGCCCGCAGCTCCTGCCGCCCGCCAAGCGGGCGGAGCGCTCGTTATCTTTACTTTTCTCTCTGCTGGGGCCCTCCCATTGCTCTAGCCATAAGCTATGGCAGCTCCAGCTCGCAACCACAGGGGCCTGCCCTGCGAGGCCAGAGTGGGCTCAGCCTCCATTCGAATTATGTTAGGGGTTCTTTCGCTTTTGCCAGATCTAGAGAGATACTACAAGTCCTCCGTCCCAGATTCCATCGCCGCGGCCATCTGGTTCACCGGTACTACCAAAAAGTCTCATGCTTACCTTACTCTTACTGATGGTTTGATTATCTTGGACCACGAAGACCCCAGTCGTGCTTCTGGTTTCCATTCCCATCATCATATTGATGATAAATCTCCTCGTGCTCTGCCATAAGAACTTGGAGTCCGTATCATGGCGAAGATAAGGTAAGGCTGTGATTCTTGCTCAAAAAAAAGACCGAACGCGTTCGAGTTATTGGCTCGTCCAACCCGGCAGCATTCATGAGTCGCTCGTTCAACTGTCCCTCGGAGACAGGGTCGAGAAGTACCATGCGCCCCCCGTCCTTTCTTTCTCTCGGTCCCACCCAGCAAGAGACGGCTCAGCCAAAAAAGGTAAGCGCCTAGCGCGAGCCTTTTTTTATTAGTTTAGTAAAGTCAAGCTTTGGCTCCCTAAAGACTAAAGAAATGGAAAAAAAAAAGGGGGGACTTCTGCAACGGGCTATGCCACCCAAACCAACTGAGGGAAGTCGCATCCGTCCCATCGCAAGCACCTACAATGTCATGATCACATTGGTTTACCCTTGTTTTTTTGGTAGTTTAACGGACGGTCGCCCCTCCAACAAGAAAAGGTATAAATATGGAAACTTCTCTGCCATTTGGATCGGAGAATTTATGGAGGAAATCGGGTTTTAAATTCCCAGAAACCGCACGATTATATAGCCAAAGGGAATAGGCCGCGCCTAAAATCATCCCAAGCGCTGCTAATGTCGCTACTAAGCTATTTCTTTGGAAAGCTCCTACTAAGATGAGAAATTCCCCGATAAAGCTGCTAGTACCAGGTGAACTCATATTGGCCAAAGTGGAAGAGAAGAAAATGGTAGGGAGATTCGGCATGGTGCTCACTGAACCTCCGTAATATCTAACAAGTCGAGTCTTATGTCGGTCATATAGAACACCAACACATAGAAAAAGGGCTGAAGAAACCAGTCCATGACTTGACATCGGTAGAATGCTACCTCCAATTCCCTGTATGTTCGATAGAGCCAAAGATTCCCCCCACTGATCGGAGTACGCCGATTACCCCCCGAACCGTACAAGATAGTTACCACCTATCATACGGCTTTCTAACTTAACTTCTTTTTCTGGTCGTTCCGCTCTGTCGATCGATGGTAGTATAAGAGATCTGTAACCCCCCGAAATTATTTACATAATGGTTCCTGCTTCCTACCCATAGTTAGCATGTATCTCCCCGGGTCATACTTGAGTATCACATCGTAGACCCCCACCCCAACTCTATCTTCCTTATCAGTGAACCGGAACATAGTGCATAGGTACTCTTCGATGCAGCGGGGACGAGACGACGTGACATACTACGATCACGTACAGAAGTGCTGCCCTTCGTCTCGGCAATATGGAACCTCTCAACAGCTCCCGTTCTTTTATGGGGTCCTATCGGGATAGGTAGGCCCAAGCCTTTCCCCTCCCCCCTCCCTCCAGAATCCCGAGGGGGAAAGAAGAAAAAAAGGCAGAATTTTTTTCTTTCATTTGAACGGCCTTATCTTGTATCGAAAGGTTTTTCGTGCTATACACCACGTTGAGAAAGACCAACCTCCTATGTACCGTACTCTTTTTGTACCTCGAAAGGGAGGTCCTCCTTATGATGCTACAGATGGCTGTCCGAAGTGCAAGGGGTAAACTCGGATAGGATAGGATTGTGCGTGTCGGGCCCTTCGGGTGTCATATTTTGGCCGAGTTTACCGTACCTCCGGCCCCTATGTTAGGCGGCCGTAATATTTTGTTACGTTCTACCGCTGTTACGCCAGAAATAAAAGGTTCCACACGAGCTCCCGTTCTGCGGCGTGGTGGCAGGACCGCTAGGGGAGTGGCTCCGGGTGTAGATAGGGTTAAATCTGCAGAGGTCATGCAAATAAATAGGCCCCTTCCCTTCTCTTTTGGATGAATGGGGTGCTTTAGAAGGCGCTTTCCGATCTACGGTCCCTCGGAGCGAAGGGTTAGGCAGGTAGTATGGGCCTTCTGACTTCCAGCTATGTGCTGTGCGGCTCCCGCGAAGCGAATGAAGGGAAGCTCGAAGAGCTTACGGGTGAGCTTACGCTTACTCTCAGCCTCTTTGATTGGTAGGCGGGCGGGCTAAGCCCCCTACTTAAGATTCAATTCATAAGGCTAATTTTATGTTGTCGTGACGCTTTGGTTAGGCCGACTACTATAGGCTAGGGCTAGCTACTTCTAGCTTCTATAGTGGCCCTTCCACTTTGGTGTAGTTTTAGTTTGTATTGGTACTGAATGAACATATCAAACAAAGGCGATCATATCATGCCATAAAACACTTTTATATGTATATGTATAGAGAGATCCCCTAGATATACAGATAGAATAGATGTTCATGGATAGACAAAGATTCCATTGATTCTTAGTTTTTGGGCTGAAAAAGCTCGTCGATCCAAATGAATCATTCTTCTGGTCTCTCTTCACTCTCCGCCCCGAAACTGACCCACGGCACAGCGCCCATTCGCTTCGCTAAGGGAAGGCAACGAAGTTCAGTTCATGAGACCGCAGCGGAGTGGAGCAGCCGCGACGCGACCTTACCTTAGCTGGATCTCGCTGGTGCCACCTAAACGGTAGGTAGGCGGCGGATGTGTGACGTTTGGAGTTGTCGTTCGTGCACCTGTCCCCAATGGAAGAATGAGTGATATTTTCCCCTGCATATCATGGCCTTACCACTCGGTCCCCGATGGCCAGCGGGGGATTCGGTATAGCAGCTCACGTTCCTTTGCGCTGCGCGTTCCCGCTGGACTGGACACATCTTAGCTGTAGGAAGTATGGTTCCGAAAGTGACTTCGGTTCGCCAGTTCAGGCTCAACTCCTCGCTTTACGTTAGCGGACCTACAGGTCGGGCCGGGGCTCTGCGCTCTTTCTTTCTGTGTGGGACGATACCGGGGAGAGAAGGGAATGCGTCGAGGCGGCGAACAAGACAACTACATTTTGGCTTTTCCCTCCATGAGATGAGCCCAGTGCATTGGACCGATGGATAAGAGAACTGAGCTGGCCTAAAAAGCGCTTGGGCGCTCTATGTACGATGTAGACTCCATCAGATACATATCAATTTCTTTCTTTTCTGATGGATCATGAAAAGATAGTTGTCTCATCAATAGATAGAAATAGGGGATTTCCCCTTATTCTTGATAGATTCCCTCTCTATCTCTTTCGATCTTTCAGAACAGATAAGGCTATCTATCAATCGATTTGAAAATAGCACGTTCATATCGCTTTTCGTTCATTTCCGCCACGAAAACATAGCCGCCATAATAAAATAAGAAGCAGGCGAAGCAGCTAGAAGCACTCGCTTCACGCCCTTGAATTCTTATTCACGAATGAATTGGGAAAGCCAACAGAAAGATTCGATATTCGATTCTTACTTTCGTAGAGCCGGTGCTGCTGTTGCCTGCGCGTAGGGCCGCCCTCCACTCCCGTCCCCGGGCGCTAAGGGGCTTTTGTTTTTGGAACAGACGGCAGTCTTTTGCTGACGCCTCGAATCAAGCTTTTATTGCGACATGTTATGTTTTCTCCCCCATTGCTAGTAGGTTGATGGGTCGCACGCCCGGAACACATGTTTTGGCCTTGTGTGTCCATAACTCAAAATAGGTGACCTAACGGCCGCCGCCCGACTAAACATACCAATAGTCACCAGATTCATATGAGCTACTGAGGAGTAAGCTATGATCTTCTTAAGATCGATCTGTCTTAAAGTGGTCGAGGAAGTATATATTATAGCAATCGCGCTTGGAGTATAAATGAAAGGAGTGGAACAAAGTGTCGCTTCGGGAAACATGGGTATTGAAAATCTTAAAAACCCGTAGGTTCCCAATTTTAAAGGAATTCCTGCCAAGATGACGGATCCTGCCGTAGGTGCCTCTACATGAGCTTCGGGTGACCAAATATGAACTGGTACCATAGGCACTTTGACGGCGAAAGAGGCGAAAGAAGCAATCCATAGAAAGATTTGGCGCCGCTCACTAAATTCTGTGGTTAATGATATTTGTAAATCGGTGGTTCCTGTTTGGAGAAGAATCAACAGAATAGCTAATAGCATAAAAACAGATCCAAGTAAAGTATAAAGGAAAAACTGATAGGCTGCCTTGATCTTTCTTTGTCTCGAACCCCATACCCCTATAATAATGGTAGAGTAAAGGGTGGCCCCAAAGCGGAATTGACCGGTGGTGGTTGGTCGAAGCTCCAGTAGGTAGCCACTCCCTTCTCAGAGAACCGTACGTGAGACTTCCGCCTCATACGGCTCCGTCCCGAGCTTCCGTCGTCGGCCTTGGCATTAGACCACTATCTATGCATGTATTTTCAGCCTGGACTCTCGAATCTTTTGCTTCTCGGGTGGTGGCGAACAATGGTGCTTGCGTTGCGGTAGATGCCCGCCCGTAGGGCCCCTTCCCGCCCGAAAGAACCGCTCACTAGCCAGCCGGACTAGTGGGGGCCCGATCTGGAGACATACTGAAAACCATGCCTTTCGAACCGAACGCAACGCCCGTCTTCCAAATCAAAAGAAAAAGGGCTCGTTGGGAAGAAAGATGGAGTGCGGCCTGTAGAGCACATGTAAGGCACAGTCGGGTTGCTCACGCAGCGGATCTCTCTCTATCTATAGATATCTATAGATAGAGAGAGAGAGGTGTGAAAGTAATAGCCTTATGTTATGGCCGCCCCTCGACTTACGGCCTTTACGCTACTACTACTGTGATGTGAGCGGTTCCAATTGGTTTGATCTTTCCCAATCATCCTGGCCGGAACTTGTACGGAGGTGCATGCATAAAGGTTTGGAACTCTTTTCTTATCTGAATCTTAAGGACAGGACCCTACCCTATTCTCGAACCCTCTGCCGAGCTCTACCCTGCCCGCATTTCCTTTGGAAGGGGCCAAAAAAATGTCTCCACCTGCTGCCAACAGTCTTTCTTCGGAATTCTACTGAACGGGTCGATCCTCCCCTCCCCCGTTAGTTTTAGCAACTTATCCTAAGGTCTCCTCGCCAAGAGCTCCCCGGCGACGACAGAGGAAGCAACCCGCCTGCTGTGGCGGGGCGGCTTTTTTCTTTCACAATAAGACCTGGACGATTATCCCTACCCTCGGTAGCTTACGAGTTTACGTCCATCCCTGGTCGGGTACAGTTTCCTTTCGATTTATCCCTTGTAGCCGTTACCCGAATTCGCGCAAGTGTGTCCACACCCCCCAAACTGACTTGACGAGGAATCCATTCTCGCGAACAAACACAACCCCTACACACACCTAGGAGCACTCCTTCCTGCATATCCATACAAGACCCGAGTAGGCGGGTCGAGGTCCTACGAGGTACCCACTACTCGGAGTACCCTCCCAAAAGGAAAAAGATGTGTCTGTCAGGTTCGGTTCTTCTTAGTTGGGTTGGGCGGGTTCGACCAGAAATGCTATGCTTACACACAAGACTACCCCTCTTCCCGAAAGCTTCGCGGGGACTACTTTACGACGACGGACGACCGCCCGTAGGGGGTTTACTGCACAAGGCCCCTGCAGAGGAAAAGCTTTATCCCAGCGAATAGAGGATGCTCAGCTCCGCACAACATAGGGATTGGCACACTTTCGGGAAGAACATAGAATAGTAGAGGATCCAGCATGCAGAACACGGCGATCATTAGAAATTCACGAATTAGAGATGCTGTAATATACTCTTTCCCATAACTTCTCATACCAGACCAACCCACTAAAATGCAAATAGGGATCAGAAATGTGGTCAATATCACGAAGAATAAAGAGATACCGTCTATACCCAAATAAAAATTTATGTTTTCATAAGGAAGCCATCGAAGGCTTTCCACAAATTGAGATTTGGCCGTAGAAGGATCGAATTGTATCCGAAGAACAGGGGGATACAAAAAAGTAATAAGAGAGGCGCACAGACCAATCAATCGTATCGGTCGTATTCTTGAATTTGGAATGAAAAGAGGAGTAATGCTTCCTAGCACGGGACAAAGAATAGGACCACTTAGATCAAAATAGCATTGTTCTAACATAGAGTAGAATCGAACATTGAAGAGATTAATTGACAACAGTAAAAAGATGGGCGCCTAATTCCAATACAATAGGGGTCTATCAGTGCAAGTCAGCTGAACACCGTGATTGATGAGTGGGTAGGTGGGTTAGGTGCACCTCTCGCCCAGTGGGAAGTAATGAGGCTAGTCTCCCCCCCCTGAATGAAAGAGTATTTGGGCCCCCTTCCCGCGTATGCGCCTTTATTTATATTCTTTATTTCTTTATTTTGAATTACCAATGGAGAATCTTTCTAACTAAAAAAATCTCTCTGGCAAAACGCAATTCGTCGAAGGGATAAAAAGAAGAGAAAGAAAGGGAAGTTTTTTCTTTCTTTCATTCAATCCAAATAAATAAGAGAACAAAGAAACCACTCAAAAATGAAAGTTAGATAAAGAAGTGTCAGTAAGAACTAGCACTAGACTTCTTCCCCCCTTTCTCCTTTTGTGCTTCCACCCGGGCTTTTCATTCTGTTTTATGAGGAAATTTTTATTGGTTGTAGTGCGGATTAAGGAGCAGCTCCTCCATGCTGTGGCTGTGGAGGTGGGTTCTGTCGCCGCCTGATAGAGGCAGAAGCGGGGGCCACCGGAGCTATCTGCGTCGAGTGTTTCGATTGAAAGAGGAAGGGAGACAATTCAAATGCCAGCGCAGAAATCGAAAGAGTCGTGCTTTAAAGTGGAATTCTTCTAAGATCCATTGCTCGATTTTGCTGCATGCTCTGCTCCCAAAATGCAGAGAAGACTTGCGCAGATCCGGGTTGGTTGGTCCGGAAAGTCATGGGAGAGGCAGGCTAAGTGAAATAATATACTATAGAATCTTATGAATCACGCACGGCACACTTTCTATATCTCCTCCGTCTACAAGGTGAACAGCTTAGCTTACAGCACAGCGTGTTCGCCACCACACTGGCTGGCTGGTGCATTGGCCTTACTGTAATAAGTCCGAAAGGTATGCCTCTTCGATTAGAACGCTCCATATCTCGTGACACGCTCCGCGTGGCATTTTTTTTTAGAAAGTCCGTATAACATAACTTCAAAAGATTCATTCTTTATGAATCAAGTACCAAAAAAAGGGTGCATTGCCTCTTTGAGTGAAGAAGAGAAGGGCTTTGTATAGACACTCTTGAGCCATGTTTTCGTCGCCCTAGGCTTACCATTATTTCATTTCATTCTATTGATTGGTTCGAGCTCCAAAGAACATATACATGGAGCTATGTCGACTTACGTACGTCTCGTTGACTAAACGATCAGGTATACCACGCCACGTATCATCCCCTCTTTCCATAGAGGAGAGATAAAGAAAAAGAAAAGATATAGTGATCGTGCCGTAAGACCTTGTTCGTTTCTACTTGACTAAGTAGTATTCCACTCGTGCAGTGGGTGTATGGGCCAGCCCATGGTCATGGTGTGGTCAGCTATGATATACTCAACTTCTTCTTTAGTAGGTTTATCTACAACATCTGGTGGTGCCCTCGTGGGCACGTTCCTCTCTGGGTCGGTCTGGTCTAATCGAAGTCAACTGACTCACATGGAATAGGGGTGAGTTTTCACCGAGCTGGTCGCTTGAGTCTATAGGCTACCTCTCCTATCCGCTTTTCTACAAGGTCTACTTTCAGACCGGGCCAAGCCTTTAGGTTGTTTAAGTAGGTTTGGGCTAGGTCGTTGCGCTCCTGCCACCTCTTGTCAAAGTAGGCTGATGGGCAAGCCCCCTCCTGTCGCAATGGTGTGGGGCGTCAAAGGCTGTTGCCCCGTGGCCAACTCGAAGGGGCTGAAGTTCGACGCAGAGCTTTTTGGTTGTTAAGTTATAGCAGCACTGAGCAACATCCAACAGCTCCAGTCCTTCTGGTTTGCACTAAAGTGGCTTAAGTAGCCCTCGAGGAGTCCGTTTATTCTCTCCGTCTGAGCTTTCAAAGATATACCGACCGTAGGTATCTGACCATCAGATACCGACGTCTTCTAAGATTTCCGACATTTCGGGTTTTCATAAATTTCACATAAGATAAAAGCTCTTTTCATCATCAGAAAGAACCTGATTTCCGACCTCTTGCATTGCACGAAAACGAAAAAAAAATCATTAAAAAAAGAGATTGCTCTTGTGATTCGGAATGAAGCTTTTTCGGTGGAGGAAAGGAATAGCGATAGATTTCTATAGAGCATCCAGGAACAAGCAGATTCAATCGGACGACGAATTCTTGCGTGGTCCAAGGAAATCAAAGGTCCGCTTCCACGATTTCATCTATATGGAATCTCTTAATATCAGAATAGCTTATATAGTCATGATTCAATTCATGAATTAGCCCACTATGAGTCTACTGCATTTATAAATATATATATTATAATAATATAGTATATCATTCGTGTCTCTGTTACAACACGGCGAAACTAAATGGTTCGAATGAAGAGAAAAAATAATAAGAATTTATAGGCTGTACACCTAATTTTCCTGGGATTGTAGTTCAATCGGTCAGAGCACCGCCCTGTCAAGGCGGAAGCTGCGGGTTCGAGCCCCGTCAGTCCCGACGGATTCAATAAATACATCAATTCATCTCTCCATTTTCTGTGAAAAGGGGGACAGGGAGCATAATTTCATTCCCAACGGGGGATCCTTTTTTTTTTCGTTTCGCATTTCTCATCAAACAAATAGGGGATTTTTCATTACTTCAACTAGTACCGATTGATGGGAGAGAGACATATGTGGATTAGTAAAATTATTGGCATATTCAGGATTCCAAGAGAGACCGGGTCTGGTTTTCGATCCATGTAATGGAATAGAGTACCATATCTTTATCGGGAGCACATACACAAATGGAATTCGTTTCTCGTACGATACAAAATGAATTTAACAAAATTACCCTGAGTAGAAAACTTTTACAGATTAAACTATTTCCTTTTCTTTCTGGCTCCGATTTTTTGTAACCTCAATTACTAATTTTTAATTTGAAAAAAAAATCTATCTCATTCAAATTTCACACTGAGCTTTTGATATATGCGTCCCAGTACTAATGAAGGAAGGAGGATATTAAACAAACAAGGATCCTACCATTTCACTCTTAGCAAGGGAATGCAAAATTTTCTATTTTTATAGTTAGAATTGATTGGTCGTACCTATCCAATAATATAATATGAATGACTCGCTATTCACTCGGTTTTTGGTTCATAATCATTATGTAGGAGAGATGGCCGAGTGGTTCAAGGCGTAGCATTGGAACTGCTATGTAGGCTTTTGTTTACCGAGGGTTCGAATCCCTCTCTTTCCGTAACTTCACCTAATTAACTAATGTTACTGACCGAAATGTATTAAATCGAAATGGAAATCATTATTCCAACAGTTAGACCTTTCTTTGATATAGATTCTCTATTCCTAATTGCTGTTTTTCGGAAAATACTGGAAAGAGTGGACAAGGAATTAAAATATCCCTGCCGATCTATGATACATGAATGGGATAAAAATCTAGATAAAACCCCCTTATCTTAACCTTAGGTCAATTTACTTCGGCGAAAGGGGAAAAATTGTCCGAACCCTTGTTATTTTAGTTAGGTTTAAAAAAAATGAATTGCTAGTCGTAGACCGTTCGTGCCCTACGAGTTCTCTCTTTCCTGTGGTTAAGTGGAACTCCTCTCTTTCTGTCCTGAAAAGAAGGTATTTGCCCTCTCGATTTCGAGCATCACTTATTTTACGAGAATCTATCAATCCAGACTTCCTGAAAACTGGGGATATCCCGCAGCTCTTACTCGAAGACATGGAACCTCTTGTTAGATCCGGACAGGGGAATTTACTTGCAAAGAGCTTATTAGCCTATTCTTTCTTGCTAACTAGTTGTTAGCACCAAACCTCTCAAAGGAACTTAAGCCTTCGTCCAAACTTTTTTTTTACTCGCATCGCATATGTCCCTTTTCTTTTACTTCCTTTGCCCATGAGGTAGTGCATTCTATGTTTAGAAGGAAAAGGACATTCTTTTTCCCATTCTCCGATGCTACGAATGGTACGCAAAGGTAAGGAATACATAATATTAACCAAAATTCGGAGATAGGACTGAGCCGGGTATTTGACTTCAGCTTAGCTGCTTAGCGAATGCCCTTGTGATGAATGAACTATCCTCCCTTCTACCCTTGTCGCTTCCATTTTGATTCGTTCACAGAGATAGATCACACCGGCAACAAGAGCCTCTTTCTGGTCCTACTCCTCTTCCTAAAAGGCTAGCTGCCCTTCTGCCGTCCATTATTTGTGCCACTGACTCAGGCATTTCATCAGGAGACGAATCTGAGCTGAGAGATGAAACCTCTTCTTGCACTTGCTTATGCCTATTCTATTAATTGGGATTAAGCGCTTCAACAGCGGATATGCGACCTTCATTCACTAGACGTGAAGCAACCTTCCTACTGGGGGAACCCTCTAACCCACTTTCCCCCTCCCCCATATGTGGGGCCTCGCTGTCGCCTTTGGCTCGAGCTACTTTTGCTTCTGGGAAGGGCTAGCTTGCTGCCCAAGTCTACCTCCCAAAAGCAAGCCATATCGTAATTCAACCCTCCAACGTGTGTGCCAACTTCACGCCTAAAGCTCTTTCCCTTTTCACTCTACCCCGAAAAAAGTCCCTCCTGGCTGTGGTGGAGCTTCGGGCTTTCTTGCGGCATTTCATTCAAAGACGTGAGCCTTTTAGTAGTATCTAGAGGCGGGAATGCAAGACCAAGATCTCTTCCATTCAATAGAACCAAAGTCAATCCAAGAACCTTAGAAAGCCACCTTTTATTGCAAAAGAGTTTCTTTTGATAGGAACTGAAACCAATTCCAAAGAGGGGGCCCTTTCTCGTAAAGGAAAAAGTCCACCGTTAAGTTTTTCATCAACGAGTCTGTGATCAAGCAAGTCAATTAGGTAAAGTAAAAGAGAGGATGTTGATAGTTCGTTGTCGGAACAGATCTGAGGCTAGCATCCATGCTTTCGGGCTCGATATCATCCACATTCGAAATGGAATCATATCCATTTAGTGATCAGTCGACCCCCCTCTTGAGTTCGATGCCGCAATCAACCAAGCGTAGCAAACGAATGAAGTGATAAATGAGAGCTACTATAGTTAGTGATTTTAAGGAGCGGGGCAGACCAAAAATGGACCGAAACAAGCAATTCCGTGGTTAGAGTTGTCAACGATCTTTTCCAAGTTCCGGAATTACTATTGAAGTGGGCAAGACGAAGACTCTTCAAAAGCTCCCTTCGAAACAGGCACCTAAGCAGAGGGTTCGGGCTCAGCTGACTCGGGAAATTCTCAATAGAAAGGTAAGCCTTCTTATTATGGGACCTAAAACTAAAAGGAGTGTACCAGAGCCGCTCCCCTCTGATCCGACGATGAGGAATCAAGTCGTGCATTTCTTCTTAAAGTGAGGCCTGTGCCCCTTCTCCCGATGGTTCTTTGCGGGGTTCCTTCCTTCTCCATAGCATCTGGCTATCCGAGCATCTGTCCCTCCTGTCCCAGTATTCAAAGATTCAATCCCCCTGGCTTTCTTCTTTATTAATGGCAGAACAAGGCGCCGGTCTTGCCGGTACTCCATTTTATTAAGAAAAACAAACCTGGGTGTCTAGTTTGTGGGCAGCTCTAAGAGGAGAGTGCTATTCTCTTCCCTCCAAATAGCGTAAGAGAAGCGGGTGCTACTCTATCTCGGTGAGGCTTCTCCTGGGTTGGCTGGTACACTTTAATAAGTGGTTTTTCGCTTTGCCCTTGCCCCACTTCGACGTTAAGATACGGGGTCTAAAACCAGTTCTTTTTTGACTTCAAAAATAGTCGGGTGTGGGGTTTCCCTGTGGAACGTAGTATCGATACTGGATTGCACTTTCCTTTACTGGAAGTTGATCCCCGTTGCCCAAATAAAAGGGTTGATCTATTAAGAAAAGGGTAGGGTTCTCGTACTGCCCTCCAACAAAAGACGAAGATAGTTCCCGCAGTCGGGTCTTTTTTGAGGATCGGTCGGTCTCCCCTTTTCGTGTACTTGAAGTTGAGATACCTTGGGAATGGGAATTTTTATTGGCCCTTTTTGTCCCAAGCAGAAGAGGAGAAAGGGAATAGACATCATTCCTCCTATTGAAAGTGAAAGAGGGCCTTCCCCTGTCTTCCGCCTACCAATGGAAGGAGAGAGCCTTGAGTCAGAATTCGAGGAGCTTAAAGTGTTTGCTTTTCCTGTTTGCTACCTAAGAAGCAATTGACTCTTTGTTTGCGATTCTTTCAAGGAAGGATCCATACGATCATATTGGCTCTATAGCAGAAAAGGTCTTTCTTTCATGGACTAGATCCCAGCGGAAAGCGATCTTCTTACTGAGAACCCAACGTTTAACGAATCAGATGGGGAATCACCCACATGAGGACCAGAGCATTCTAACGCTCTAAAGAGCCCGAAAGACTTATTCCGGAGTTCGGGATCAGATCAGATTCGGAATCGGAGAATAGTAACAAGAGGAACGAAGTAGCTCGCCTAAAAGGAAAGGAACGGAACTACTCTTTCCTTTGACCAACGGGTCCTCGAACCAACCTGTTCTTCTTCCTGGTCTCTGCCTTCTCTCTCAAACGTCTTGGTATTGGATCCGCTTTTTTTCCAAAGCAAATAGAAGCATTTCTGATTTGTCCAGGACCTATTCTTATTCTAAATTATCCGTCGCTATGCTGTTCCCAAGGCCTCTTCCTTACGCCTTACGACGATGGAGTCCGCCCACGCGCAAGACTAAAGACTATTCATCATAATCTGAATCCGAATCCTCTCGGGCTCTCTTTTTTTCTCTATCCGAGAGATAGTCCGGAATTCGTCGAAGAAAGTTTTCGCATTGGGCGAATGCTTTCCGATTTTTTAGTTTTCGGAAAGCGTTCTCCACAAGCTCCTCTTTTATTTTGAGATAGTCCGCGGATTTTTGGAGTATATGGTAGACCAAAGCTTCTTTCTCTTCTTCCTTTTCTGGAGAAAGAGTTTCAAAAATACTGGGACATCATAGGACTATCAGTTGTGGACCTAGTGACTAAAGCCCAGTGCCCGAAAAGAGAGATTTCAAGAACCAGTGGAAAGTGAAAACCTGCCCTGGCATTACCTGTATAAGACGAGGAGAAGGTTCAGGCCTCGGCATCGGCAGTCATGTGGTTTGTGGCCTCTGTATCGAGATAGCACTTTGGATCTGCTGGAGAGTTCAGCGACATGGCTGAAACCTGATGTGCAAGAGGATCGTCCTGATACGAGAGATTCAACCGATGATAAAATTGGATTGCTCAGGTGTGTGGCAAAGATGTCCCCTGACAAATCACAGAATCAGAGGGCTTCGCACCGAGAACGAGAATATCACCGGAGCCCTGACGCCGTTCTGCCCCGTCCTCGATTATCAGATGTGGTTTGCTGAACCTGACTGACTAAGACATAATCAGTAGCCAGAGGAGTGGAAGAGGCGGGTATAGGCTTGTAACGGGCAGCCATCAGGAGCGACCGAAGTTCACTGAATGGGGGAAAGGGAACCCTCATAGACACCGAAGTGACAAAGACCATATCCAGTCCGTCCAAGATATACATTACTTTATCATCATCTAAAAGAGATTTATGAATAGCAGCCAACAACTCACAAATAGCTTTGAAACGATTCAAGTAGTCGGTTATGGAAGATGTACCTCTCTTGCACATAAGTAATTCGACTTTTAGTTCTTGCTCTACTTCTTCCAAAAAAAGGCATTCCTCAGATATGTTCATATGGCATGCGCTGAAGGGAGATCAATGATCTTGGCAAGAATCTCTTCAGAAAGGGTGGTATTTAGCCACGACACAACCATTTGATCCTTCCGTAACCATGCCGGATTAGGAACAAAAGAGATAAGAGACTTTCGTCACCTGCTGTGGATCGTTCAACTTTCTCTGGAGGGGCAGCCTCAGTTCCATCAAAAAAACCCGTAAGGAAAAATGCCAGAAAAACGCATCTTAGCTCCAAGATCTCAGTTTGCACTGGGAGCCTATTTATATAAATTATATAAAAAGGAAAAAGCACCATAACGTGGTCGAATGGATGCTAGGCAACTCTTTTTTATTATAAGATGAACGAAGCTGTATCGCTCAGCGCAACAAACAAATAGCTTAGCTAGAAAAAAATAGCATTTATAGATAGATGAAAGCTAAATCTGCCCTGCCCTGTATGGATAGATGGATAGAATGATATGCCTGTACTGTCTTCTAAAGTCCCAAGAAAGTATTCTAATGTACTCCGAGTTTTCTGCCCCTTCCCCACGAGTGTAAGTGGAGTCCGCAGGAGTGGAAGTAGAGTGGTTTTTCTTGACCTTCTCCTCTAGGGGAAATCAAGTTCATAAGCTTCTCCTTTTCCTACTATTTCTATTATACAAGACGGATACTTATGGAATTAAAAGGTCTTCCTTGAATAGAAGTGAAAAGTGGATCTCCTCTATTTTAGTGGACCCAAAGAAAAGAAGTATAGTAGATCGTATGCCTTGGTAGGTTTTGAAGCCTTTTCCTAATGCTAACTCGAAGGGTATTCCATCTAAGGTTCTTTTTTCTTTACTATTGGAAAAGAGGAATCATCACAGAAGAGTCTAAGCTTTGCCCTAGGTAACTTCTATTTCCTTTCTTTTTTGAATGTCCTAAGAAACATAAACGGGGTAAAAGCATTAAGAAGGTATATTTGGCCGTCTAGTAGCTTGAGACTGAACTTAGTGAGTAAGCGCGGCGGGTTGGAGGCTTTTTTTACCCAGCCTATACAAGACTCTTTTTACGGTTCGCTTCTTGGAGAAGGAAGTAAAGGAAGAGGAGAGAGCCTTTTTTTTATTTGTTTACTCAGGCAAAGATCTAGCGAACCTCGAATCAAAACCTTTCTTTTCTACGCTTTCTTCTCTTATGAAATTGATAGTTTGTGATCGAGGGCGAGGAATGACCACTAGACCAAGACACGGGAAAAGGATAGAGAGATGGATGTTCACCCAACCAGATTTAAATGAATCTGAGTATTTTAGCCCCTCTCTTCCAATAGTGTAGCCAACCAACAAATAAAGGTTTTAGCTCGATCGAAACTCTAGTCGTTAAAGGCAAGTAGTTAAGCTATAGTGTGTTCTCCTCTCTCCTTAGATATCACGAAGGCACTAAAGAGCATTGAACCGAATCGGCGGCCATTGATTCATTAGATAGAGGGACCATTTGACTACTGACTGCATGAATGGATGAATCCCTCCGGTCGACTTGCGAAGGAAGATAATTTGTCGAAAGGATTGGTTTGTCCTGTGATGACGCTCCTTCTGCCAAATAGCCTTGAATGGAGAAATAGTGGTCGGCTTGCCCTTGTTCTCGCCCCTATTCTCGTCTTTTTCTCCTGTTCCCGCATCCCTTCCCAATGCCTGGGCAATCAAAACCAACATTATGAATTTTCATGTGTGTGAGCCCGGGGCAAGGGAAGCGCTTCAGCCCGGATGGCATGGGTAGTCCTCGTCGTGAGTTGATCCGGTGAGAATGTTGTCGTCAACGTATAAAAGAAGGTGGGTAGGAGTTCTACCCACCCGAATGGGAAACTCGCTTTCGAGAGTCTTTAATAAAGCAGTACTGATCCCAGAAAGACAGAGAGCTCCTTCACCATTGGCATTGTGGGCTCATCTCAAAGCAACTGAACTGCCTTAAGAAAGGGCTTTAGCGCGGAATTGCCGTATATAAAGAAAGATATAGGCATACCCCATAGCTCCAACCAAGACATTGTTAATCCCAACCTCATCTTGGCAAGAATAAGCTGCTAGAATCGGTTGCTATTAAAGAGAAGGGGTTGCAGCAATTATCCCACAAAAAACGGAATGCCGAGCGGCAAGAGGGGTAGCTGGATCAGAGCGGGAGTTCGCCTAGCTAGTGTAAGCTGCAACTGCTTTAGCGGGAGCTGCTGCTAGTCAAGGAAGAGAAGGGCTTGTTTGCAGGACAAATGCCACAGACGGTAGCAAAGCAAGAAAAGAAGGAAGAACTCGTCAGGCAAGAAGGGACTTTTAACTCTTAAGAGGTGATGTAATCTCAGATGCAGCAAAGCAGACTTCGGGCATTAAAACAATATGAGTGAAGTTTCTGTTCTGGAATGTCAAGCCATTTCGAGTAGATGTCGGCATTTCCTAAAGAAAGCAGTTGCAGTAGGAGTAGCCCCCGGAGCGCTAACTCGAAATTGAATAATCGAAGGCGGATGCAATATCATAAGAGAAGAGAGCTGTTAGCGTAGGGTAGATGAAAGGTGCTTGCGGGTTCGAACAGTGCGTCGAGAAGTTCCATACCTTCTTGTTCTTGATAGAGTCAATTGCCTTCTCTTTGAAGATAGATTTTTGTTTATTGCTGATCTTTTTTTGTGCGGGATTTGCTTCGATAAGCCACCGCCCAATAGAGCTTAGCCATGTGTAGACCGAAATGGTCTCGCGAAGCCGGTCACCGGATGGTGTAAGATCAAGTCCTAACTACGAGAAGGGGAGGGGAAGTCCATTTCAACATAGTCAAACCATAACCCTAAGAAAACGAGATTGCTGTTAGAATAGAAGCATCGGCCCGGGCCAATATGCTGATTGCTGGGAGTATAGGGCGTATTCATTTGCTAAGGAATTTGTTTATGGAGCGCCAGCTCGTTGTGATCCTGCCGCGGCGTCAGCCGTCACCGGTGATCCGCGAAAGACAAGAAAGGCCAGCCGGGAAGGCCTCGATTCATGCCTCATTCTTTCTTATGAAATTGATAGTGTTAGGGACTCCTGCTACTTTAAAAGCAAGGCTACGAACCTCATAGGTGCCAAACTCCTTCCCTTACTAATGTTCAATCGAGGCAGAATAAAATGGGAGTTCCGGTAATTCAATATCTGCCCTTATCAATCAAGGTCTATTTGTCCAATTCTTCCGGGCATTGGCAAGAAAGGAAAGGTAAGACGGGTCCGGTAATGCAGTAAAGTCAAGCAGTCAATTCAGTAATCGACGGCACTAAACTAATGCACTAAAGCACAGCAGCGGCTGCTGGTTGAGCTGACAGGCTGAGTGAGAGCTCCTACGATAGATGATTATTAAATGCCATCTCAATTCCCATCTCCCACCCATCCCATATTTTTTTCGGGGAAACGCCTCGAAAATCTATTCTTCTGTCCAATCCACAGTATTGTTTGGATTTGGGCTAAAATGATAAACGAAATAAGGGCGCCACACGCGCGGATGCGCGATTGATTCCTTTTGTGGTCGTCCTTTAGGAATTATTAGTAAAATGACTCATGAAAAAATTATTTTATTGTTTCGATTGTAAGACGCCAGAAGCGTCTTCTTTTGAACCATCTTCCCGAGAACATACTTTACTTGACTACTTAAAACCAACGGGCATTCCCCAACTGGAACCGGGGGATTCCAGGGAAGTGCTTGAAGATAAAGTGGGCCAAGTTCTGAAAACCCACTTTTTCTTTTTGAGCAAGGACATCCCCCCTCATTCACATACCTGGAAGGAATTGGGGCAGGAAGTGGTCAATCGAATCGGAGAAGGTGTTGAACCCTCTTTTGTCTATGACACCTTAATGGATCCGAACAGTCTACATTTTGTGGATTATTTGTCGGTTGCGACAAAGATTTGCATAGAATGGACTGGATCATAAAATCCTGATGTAGCCTCTCTTGGCGCAGTTGAATTTTCAATCGTACAATTAGGACCTCGATATGGTTTTATTCTTTTTATCGTATCGGAGGTTATGTTCTTTTTTGCTTTTTTTCGGTATGCCGCTCGAGCAGAGCGAATGAACAAAAATCCAACCTAATATGAATATCCTTCGACCGTTATCTCCTCATCTTCCTATTTATAAGCCACAGCTCACTTCGACGTTTCCAATTTACCATAGAATCTCCGGAGCTTTCCTAGCCACTATCGTTTTGTTTTTTTATCTTATTTGTCTGAAAATAGGTTTGATTTGCTTGACCTATGAAAATGTCTACCAATTCTTCTTTTATTCATCAAAGCTCATCCTAATCTCCGTCGAGATTACTGCCTTAGCCCTGTCCTACCATCTGTATAATGGAGTTCGTCATTTATTGACGGATTTTTCTGGATTTGGAAGAAAAAGATTGAAATGACTGTTCAAAATTGAAATTTCACCTATTTCAATTTAAACAAAAAATTTCTCTTTTCTTATGAAATTATTATATTAGCGTTGATAGCTCTCTTCTTTAAAGCTTATGCCGTAGAAGCGGACATCAGGCTATTGGCCTTTTATCTGCATCTTCCCGACCGGAAGGGGTTCGCTTTGTTTGGGATGAACTCGCAAAGACTCGACCCGGGTTCCCTCGTAGAGTGGCGTCTTTTATAAGACTCCACTTTCTCAGTGGAACTAAAAAAAAAAAAGAGTTTGAGCTCTTTTGGCTTACTTTTAGCCACGCGGGGCGGCTATCCGCATGTGTCCCAAAGTGACGTCCATTTTTTGGTTCGAGAAAAAGGGTTTGGAATTCGACCTCCCCGGGGTCATTGACTCCTTTTTAGTTTAGGATCCCCTTTCTACATTCAATTATTTATTGAGCCCGGTGTGGAATCACCATCATTACACATTCATTCTTGGTCTGGCTGCTGGTCTAGTGAGCCTTCCTAGCCGCCTAGAGTGCAGCCTACCTGCTGAAGACCGTAACGTAAGTAACTCAGTGCTCCATACAGGGGAAATGAAAGCAGAATTAGTTCGGATCCTCCCACATGTTCAATCTTTTTTTAGCGGTTTCCCCAGAGATCTTTATCATTAATGCAACCTTCATTTTGCTCATTCATGGAGTTGTATTTAGTACCTCTAAGAAATATGATTATCCACCGTTAGTAAGTAATGTGGGTTGGCTTGGATTACTTAGTGTTGCGCGCCTAGGAGGGCAGCGCGCTTTGGGATGCGGAGGAGCAATTATCGTCCAGCTCCCTAACCTAATGCGGCACCGGGTTTGGACCGCAGGGAACCGTAGCATGGGGGGACGTCTAATCCTTTTGCCGCCGCAAGGCTGGCTAATCGTACGCAGCAGGCTCGAAGACCCCTGGTTCTGGAAGGCACATGAGTCCGAACGCTATGTTGAATGTGCGACCGACACTACACTACGTAGGTACCTGTGCAGGTGAGGCGTCGGTCGGTCCTAGAAACGGCGGCAGCGGCGCGAGGAGTTAACGACCGGACGTGCTGCAACCTAGGGATCACCAGGCAGCTCTTTCGCTCTATAGGGATCGGGGGGGCATAGCACAATTCTTCTTGGAGGAGGGTTGTTTGCCCGGGTGACTGATCCTGCCATAATGTACTCCTACCTATACACCGGCAACCGAAGTCGAGCATACATACGACAATCTTCATGCGTGAGGGAGGAAAGAAAGGGCGGTAGATGATAATGAGAAAAGGCACCGCGTCTGGACGGGCGGGCGGAATGGATGAGCGAAAGGTGTCATGCCATGTAGTGGGGAATATCCCGAGTCTCATGTAAGACAACTAAATGTACCTCGAGGTGCTGCCGAGGAACTGAGGGACCTTCTCGAGCACAGGATAGGTAATTGAGAGATAGAGCTAGCCTATTCGTTATAGGGAATCAATGCTCCGGACCGAATAGAGCTTACCTACGGCACCTGGCTTTCTCCGGTGCATATTAGCTTAGCTGCGCTTACGCGGCCGGTTTTGCTTCCTCTCTGGCGGCCACTTTCCTTACCTTACCCCCGCTACACTCTCACTCCAAGCTACGCCTGCTGAGCAAGATGCATTGCGATTTCCTCTTCTGTGGACGCACCGGAGTATGACCCGAGACGGGAAGAGAAAGACTTTTTTCTCCGGCGAGCTTTCTCTCGTAAAGCCAAAGACGCCCCAAGACAAGGTCAAACTGTTGGGAAGAGGACATGATCAATAGAACCTGGCTGGATCCGGGCTGGGATAGTGGCGCCCATTCTTAACCCGTTCCGAAAGGGTTCGCTCATGCTGGAGGGAGCATCCCCACTTAGTGATCGATCCGATAGTTCACGCAAATCCGAAGAAGTTATCACGGACGAGCCACATGCAGGGAAACTTGCACGTGTGGTTCTGGCCGGGCTTTCCTGAGGTATCTAATAACCTTGCTTCTGCTCGCCGCTGGCGCACCTCTCCTAACTATTGCCCATTTATTTTGGAATAATCTTTTTAGGAGGGACAATTTTACATATTTCTGCCAAATCCTTCTATTATTAAGTACGGCTGGTACCATTTCGATGTGTTTCGATTCTTCCGAACAAGAGAGGTTTGATGCTTTTGAATTCATTGTATTAATTCCACTTCCTACTCGCAGTATGCTCTTTATGATCTCGGCTTATGATTCAATTGCCATGTATTTAGCTATTGAGCCTCAAAGTTTATGTTTTTATGTGATCGCAGCATCAAAAAGAAAGTCTGAATTTTCCACGGAAGCCGGCTCGAAATATTTGATCTTAGGTGCATTTTCCTCTGGAATATTATTGTTTGGGTACGACCGGACAACTGCCGATATCTATTAATATCTTTTCTTAGAATATTGTTGTTAAATATATATCTATCTATATCGTAAACTATCGGATCGGGTATTACTTAGATGTGAAACTTGCAGACCTCATTGGTTGTGATATTGATCTTACGGGGGGAACGAAATCAAAGAATATATAGACTTGTAGAGACCCTCTATGTAGTTGTCTATCTAGGGCGATCGATCTACATCTTTCCCCATAGCCCTGGGGCTGTGTCTCGATCTCCTATGTGCGAAATCTAAGAGACTAGTTCCTATAGAGATTCCCCTTGGTCTAATTCCACGCCTTATGACGAAAGTGGAGTCGGCGTGGCGTAAAGTGAAGATTGGGGGAGTAGAGAAAATTCCCTTCTGGGGTATTCCGAAGGTGTAACCTAGGCAACGAAAAAGGGGCCCGATACTTCAACTAGAGGAGCGACCAGTTGGTTCACCAAACTCCGACCCAGCGTCACGCGTTCTCCAGGTCCGAAGGGATCCAGTGCCCAACTACCGACTCCTCCCGGAATTGCGTTATCGGAGCCGAGCCAGGAATGGCCGTTAGTGGACACCCACCACTTTTCACGGTTAGAGAGGCCCTCTTTAATACATTAAGAAAAGATGTTCACAGGGGCCAGAAAGACTCGGTCATAGGAATTTAGACCACCTACGTGCTGGTAAACGAAAACCACCTCGACCGGATCAGAGTAAACAACAATGTCGAATCAGGCCGCCCCTTGCCTTGAAAGAATTCACACGCGGCCGCCAGCTTTCCCAAAATAAGGGGAGATCTGCTGCTTACTGCTCACGAAAACATCCGACCTATACTATAGTCAAGTCGTTCGCGTATCTTTCTGATCTCCTTTCCTTCTATTCATCATATTTTTGGCTTTGACCAATTCAAGGTGAAAAATGGGGTTGATGGTGGTTAGCTAAAAAGGGGGGAGAGAGGAGAGCCTTGGGGTACGCTCACTTCTTCATTTTTGTTTAGGTTCTCGAGATTCTCAATCGCTCTTTTTAGTGGGGAGGAATAGTACATGAATGGCGGTTCTCAGACGAGGGAATCGTTCCTCTATAAAAAAAAAGAGGCTAGAATGCTTCTATTGATAGAGCTTTCACGTCTGCGCATAGAATCCTTTTTTGCCCTTCCATTCTGTTCTTACGGGTAGTTGGGTCGGAATCCGTGTGATGGTTCGAGAGTAGTTTCAAATATTCTTCGCATCCCCAGAGAGATACATTGTTGCCATTGTGACTTGGTCGTCAAAAGGGGCACGAACAGCCTTCAAGTACTGTTCCATGTCCCAGAGGTCTTCTTTCCCAACCAACGGTTTGCTACGCTTGTTTGTTCTGTACACTCCCCTCACTTCAGTACTTGCTTTACTACCCTTAGTATACTTTTGGCTCTAGCCTAGAATAGAATAAAGTCCCAGTGCAGAAGTAGAGAATTCAAGTGAAAAAGCACAGGCATCTTTAGATCGTCAAGTACTTCCCGATCAGTCTCACTAGCGAAGCGGATTGCTCTTTCTTTATTAGTTAGGACTGCCATTGAAGATGGGTTAATCCAAGCCTAATGGTCGACCACATTCAACGGTCAAAACTCATGCGTTGGGCTCCTTTTCTTAGATAATAAGTTCTACTTTTCATTTTCTAATTTTAAGGGGTCTCTCTTTCAATCTTATAGTTGATGAAAGGTCAAAGGCAGTCTCTTTAGATTCAATTCCAACTCTTTTTTCAGCAGAGGCACTCGCTTAAGCCAAATTTTCTCATTCAAATCTTCCCCGACAAGAGCACCCGAAACGGCAGGCATGTGTCGAGTATGAAGACGAGGCCTGAGACCAAGAAAAAAATTCTTAGTTCTTTAAAGATCTCTTAATTCCGCGAAGCGGAAAAGGAAGCACGAGCGCCCGAATTCGTATCAGAAAGGTTTTTGGCCTTGTCAGTATCCCTTTGTGAGTCTTCTGCTGAAGAATTTATCCTGAGTAGTCTCCCAAACACGATGAAAAAGGCCCTTGACCGGTGTGGCTAAGCCAATCCATAATCACTAGAAATGAGTGATGAGGGCTCTATGCGGCTAAGAATAGAAGGCGGTGTACTAGTTCGCTATCTCAGTATTGGAAGAATCCCATTAAATTTTCATCCAAACTGAGATTTTAGCTAGTGAAGTGAAGAAAGACCTTATTTTATTTTTACCTCCTACCCGCAGCCATGCACTTAAGAATTCAATATCTAGGAGTAGTAGCGCTAATCGAAGCATCAAAGCAGAAGGATCTGAAAGAGAATCAAGTGTTGAAAGACGTAGTATGAAACAAGAATCCCCAGAGGGGGTGAACGGAGCTGCGCGAAGTGAGAACTAGAGCTTAAGGTTAACGGAGCCGGTAGGAACGGCACGTGCTGTATGAACAAATATGGCTCACTTAGGCCTTACGCCAGGACTTTTGCTATCAACTAGGATAGCCTAGAAGACTTGTAGAGAGATTAATATGAAACATAGGCCCGGCTAACAAAGGTACTAAAACCTTCTAGCTGGTGGTAAAATCTTGGTCTCTGCCTATCGCCGGGACGTGTGATGCGGAGGCTTCCGTCCCAAGGACCGACTGGGAAGTTATTCCCCTTCAACTTGACCACATTCAAGGTCGATTAAATTGGCTTATTTGAATGCTGAAAAACCGACTTTTCGATGCGCAGATTATGGTGACACTAAACTAAAGCGTTCATAAAACGAATAATGGATCCAGAATCATTGCCAAACGCTCGTAGATTTCAGTTTCCGCGTAAGCCCTAGTTACTCACTTTCTTTGCCTAGAAATCTTCGGCAGGTATTTATTCCTCCTATTTGTAACTCCACTTGGAAAACTGGAGCTTTTATGGAAAGCTACTCTGGAGACTGGGCACTAATCCAGAGTGCCTGCTCAGGTAATGAAAGATAAGTGCTTCCCACAGGAATCACTGTTTTCGGGCGAAAGTGAAACCATCTGCCTCCTTCGACTAGAGGTCAGTCAATAGCGGCGGCCAAATCGATAGTCCTTGAGGGGATCTCTTACTTCATTGGAACGGGAACTGACAAAAAATTATGGATAGATCCCTGGTTGAACGGCTCGGGCTCCGAAGAAACTCGCCCCCCGCTCCGTTAAATCTCTCCTTTTGGGCTGTGTTATCATCTATCTAATCTGTTCTAATTATTAACCCTTCCTATTTCTCAATAAATACATCAATTCATCTCTCCATTTTCTGTGAAAAGGGGGACAGGGAGCAACAAGATAGGATACATCGGTTTAAATGATTTCTATATGAACCATTCTTTTTATAATTCTAATGAAAAATCTTCGACGGTTCCATTTCCAGAGTAATTGAAGCGCACAATTGGGTTCACCCTGACATCCGTAGATGCCAACCGGAGTGAACCTGCAGAGAGTGGCCCAGTAATATTCTCCATCAGGGCGGCCACAGTGAGATAAAGTGGTGAAGCTGGGTTCTGAATGAAAACAGAATGAGCAGGGGAAGCGAATGGTAGGATATTTGAGGCAGCTTCAAGGTAAGCCCCTGAATGGGTTATGCCCAAAACTTGTATTAGAGAGTGTGAACATGGCATTGTAGGGGCACAATTGAGATTCCATTTCTAGGGTTATCATACAGAAATTGGCCGACATAAGACGAGTGATAAACCACAAGAATTCCCCACGATGAGAGGTACGGCCTTGGTCCAATACCACTCAAAAGCAGCAGCTGTGGGCTTCCGAGAGCCCCAGCACAAAAACCTCTCCCTTTTCATGCACCATTGCAGGGTGGCCTTGTTTGGTCCCGAAAAACCACTCCTATTGCCCATTTTAGATCCAGCGAATAAGAGGCTAAAAGAATTCTTTCAAGACTTGCATAGACAGCCACTCGAATATTCGAAGCTTTCGCATAGCTTAGAAGATCAGCAGCACTGTGTCTACGACCAGAACTGTCGAATGTCGAACCACCCATCTTGGTACCCACTGAATGATCCAAAGTAAACCCATTATAGGGAAAAACACCGGCTTCCAATAGCCCGTCTCTGACTGCCAACTGCCAGTTCTTTAGTTCTGGTCTAAACACAATGGCCCTTTCAACCCATTCATAGGACTGGTTCACCACTCGGAGGTCCCAATTCACCCTTGACTTTCCGTAGAGGCTCGACTGTAAAACCCGGCATTGATAGCACTACTGCCGCCAAGAACCCGGCCTCGGGCATTGGGGACACCGTTTTCGGAGGTGAAGGCTTGCGCCGGGGAGTCGGGAGCGTCGACCTTTTATCTAATATTTTCTCTAATAAATGCATCCCTTCCAGAAGTCGGGGTTTGTTGCACGTATTAGCTCTAGAATTACTACGGTTATCCGAGTAGCAGGTACCATCAAACAAACTATAACTGATTTAATGAGCCATTCGCAGTTTCACAGTCTGAATTAATTCATACT
>CADEPE010005214.1:0-11018 GCA_902829205.1 Fraxinus paxiana | reverse complement strand
GACACCCCAAAGCTGTACTACAACACCGCGTAAATTTTTGGGCATAATCAGCTTAATAACTGGGTTGAAAGTGTCATGATAATCCATGGTACAATGATGAAAGCCATTGGCCACGAGATGAGCTTTGTACTGATCAAAAGAGCCATTAAGTAAACGTTTAATTCGAAAAATCCACTTGCAACCAACTAAATTCTGGTTGGATCGGAGGAAACTAGGTCCTACGTCCCATAAGAGCATAATATTCATCATACATAGCTTGATGCCACTAGGGACTTTTTATGGCCTGAGTAACTGAGGTTGGGTCAAGGTCAGTGGATGGGGCAAGTTGAGCAGTGAGATTTAATTTAGTAGTGTGGGTCGTGACGCTAAGGTTCTAAACTTGTATGTTGTGGCACGAAGAGGAGGGTGCCGTAGAATTGAGGTTCTAGTTTGGAGAGATGGGCATGATTGTATTAGGATCCGTAAAGGAAGTCGAGGGCAATGCCAGGGTGATGTATCAATGGCCGAAAGAACAAACATATAGGGATACCAATGAGTGAGCATTTGAGAGGAAGGATGATCTAGGTGAGAGTGAAGAAAGGTGAATGGAAAGATGGTTTCTACAAACTTGACATGGCGCGACGTGTAGACATGAGAGGAGTAGGATCACATCATAGATAAGCACTTTGAGTGGAGGAATGACCTAGAAACACACAAGGAGTTGAACGAGGAGCAAGTTTATGGGAGAGTATGATCGGATCTAGGGATAACATAGATAGCCAAAACTACAAAGTTTAGAGTAATTAGGAGAAGCACCGGAGAGTTTGGCATTGGGAGAAGCAACTGAAGTGCAGGAATAGGTAGACGACTATCATGAGACATTTGCTCCTGTTAGTAAAATAAATTATATCAGAGTTTTGTTATCTCTTGCAGTGAATTCAGATTGGCCTCTACATCAGCTTGTCGTTAAAAATGCGTTTCTCAATGGTGATCTTGAAGAAGAGGTGTTCATGAGCCTACCACGAGGATTTGAGAAGAGACTTGGTAGCGACAAAGTATGCAAATTAAATAAGTCATTATATGGACTCAAACAGTCACCAAAAGCATGGTTTGAACGCTTTGGAAAGTCAATTATCAATTATGGCTTCTTGTAAAGTCAAGAGGATCACACATATTCTATAAACATTCAAAAGATGGTAAAGTTGCAATTTTGATTGTTTATGTTGATGACATCATTTTAACTGGTGATGATGAAACAAAATTAGCAGCTTTGAAGAAGAGACTAGCAAAAGATTTCAAATTAAGGATCTAGGAGTCCTTAAGTATTTTCTTGGAATGGAATTTGCAAGATCCAAGGAAGGTATATTCGTTAATCAGAGAAATTATGTTCTCGATCTCCTTAGAGAAACAAGTTTGCTTGGTTGCAAGGCGGCCAAGACTCCGATTGAGCCCAACTTGAAGTTACAAGCTGCAAAGGCTGAAGAAGTAAAGGAGAGGGAACAATACCAGAGACTTGTAGGAAAATTGATTTACGTATCTTATATACGGCCTGATATCGCCTTTGCAGTTAACATGGTAAGTCAATTTATGTACTCACCAGGGGAAGAGCATTTTGAGACAGTTTATAGGATCTTAAGATATCTAAAAGGAACTCCAGGGAGAGGCCTACTGTTCAAGAAACATGAACATCTTCAAGTTGAAGTCTACACAGATGCAGACTGGGCAGAAAGCGTTACAGATAGGAGATCAACATCGGGCTACTGATCCATTGTTGGTGGGAACCTAGTTACATGGAGGAGTAAAAAAACAAAATGTGGTAGCTAGAAGTAGTGCTGAAGCAGAATTCAGAGCTGTTGCCCATGGAATCTGCAAGATAATGTGGATCAAAAGGATTCTTGAAGAATTGAAGTTTTCCTACTCGACTCCTATGAAGGTCTACTGTGACAACAAAGCTGCTATTTCTATAGCTCATAATCCAGTTCTTCATGATCGCACAAAGCATATAGAAGTGGATAAACATTTTATCAAGGAGAAGCTTAATGCTGGAATACTATGTATGACATATCTTCCTACAGATGAACAATTAGCTGATGTACTAACAAAGGGACTACCCAAGAAGCAATTGGATAAGCTGGCTATGGAAGATATCTTCGAACCGGCTTATGTAGGAGTGTTGGAAATTCAGCCTTAATTTAGTCACAATCTGAGAGATTTTGGGATTTGTTTATATGTAAATATAGGTAGTAAAAGCTGTAAAAAAAAAAAAAAATAAGGAAAGTAGGAGCTGTCTAATACTAGCTTTAATTAGTTTCCTTTTCTGTTGTAATTTCTCTCTTTATAAAAGAGAACCATGTACACATATTTTTAATATACAAGACACATATTTATTCCTCATATTTTCTAAGTGATACCATAAAGGTTTTGGGAAAAGAATAAAATTTTGGTATTATCTTTCAATAGGTACAGCTGAGAGCATATATAGAGTACAATTATAATCCTAATGCAGGTAAGTATAAATAAAAGGAAACTAGAAATTAGGAACTAATTGACTATACATAAGGATAGCAAATCTCTCTATAGATGGGAAAATATAATTTAGGAATATCCTTTATCAGATTTCATTGGACCATTCAGTAAATTTAGCGATGTATCAAAAGGAATGGCAAAAAAACATTTATGTGGCCGTTCCCAAATTTTGTTCAGCAAACGGCTTGCTGTTTTTGTTGTTATAGAATATAGGTCAAAAAGTAGCAGATAAGTTAAATTTTTATCTAATCTCTCTCTCTCTCTCTCTCTCTATGTTCAGACTTTCTAGTACCAAATGGAAACAACATGTCTGTTGGCGCTATAATTGGGATAGTGATTGCTGCTTTATTTACAGTCTTATTGGTTCTGAGTATTCTTTGGTGGAAGGGCTGCCTCAAACCCAAAGATACTCTTGAACAAGGTAATGCAATTATTGAATATTAGAGCGATCTGTCATCATCTTACTTTTCATTTGTATATATCTATAATGAAATACTGTATGCAGTTCTAATTACTCTGTCAATCTTCTTTAAATTTGTGTCAATTGACTAGAAATAGAAGTCCACTTTGTCTAAAACACTTTTAATAATTCTTTTGGTAGATCTAAAGGGTCTAAGCCAACACACAGGATTATTTACCCTAAGGCAAATTAGAGCTGCCACGAACAATTTTGATCTTGCCAATAAGATCGGAGAAGGTGGTTTTGGTCCTGTGTACAAGGTATCCTACGAAACATCTAATTTTAAAATATTTATATCTTTATGTCTTTTGTCATTAAAACAGTCACACGGGGTTGCTAGAACCTTTTGATGTTTCTATTCTAACATCAAATGTTGTTTGAGGGTCGTCTTCCATCGGATGGAACCTTCATAGCCGTGAAACAGCTTTCTTCCAAATCAAAGCAAGGGAACCGTGAATTTGTTAATGAAATAGGCATGATTTCTGCGCTACAACACCCTCATCTTGTAAAGCTGTATGGATGTTGTATTGAAGGCAACCAATTGTTGCTTGTCTATGAGTACATGGAGAATAATAGCCTTGCTCGTGCATTGTTCAGTAAGTCTCAAAAACAGGCTTAAATTTGTTGCTTTTATTTGTAAAGGAATGAAAATGAGATAGACAGACTTGTCTACATCATCCTTGGTTTTCTGATTAGTACTTTTGTCTGCAGGTCAAGAAAAATACCAATTGAAAATGGATTGGCCGACTAGGCACAAGATCTGTATCGGTATAGCTAGAGGTTTAGCTTATCTCCATGAAGAATCAAGATTGAAAATTGTTCACCGGGACATCAAAGCTACCAACGTGCTTCTTGATAAAAATCTTAACCCAAAAATATCTGATTTTGGTCTTGCCAAGTTAAATGAAGAAGATAAGACCCATATAAGCACCCGCATCGCAGGAACTTTGTGAGTCATGATCTCGCACTTGTGTGTTCTTTTTTTTTTGAATGTTCATTGTTATTTTTGTTGGAAGTCATATTTGGTTCTGTTTCTATTAATTATTTTGACACGTATCTTTTCCTTTTTCGTCGTAACTTGATGACTATCATGTTAATTTAGTAAACCCAAAAGGAGAGACGGATGGTGGGGGACTGGGCCGGACTATAGCTCGGTCCAGTCTCCAGCTCACTGAATTTTTTTAGTAGAAATTATATTTTTTATGTTAAAAATAAAAAATACATATGAAATTTTATTTTTATTTCTTTACGTACTAGCTCGGCTTGTAATCCGGTCCTGAATTCGTTCCTATCAAAAGCTAATGACTATTGATATTCCTATAAACATTTGAATTGTATGAAGAGAAAAAAAAAGATTCACTTAGCTGATCCCATATTTATTAGGAATATGGCTTCGTTTGTCATTGTTTGAATCTCCTAGAATATTTAAGTGGAACTTTTCAATAAAAAAATTAATTATTTGAAAGCATACCATGAAAATAACATGGTACGGTTGAATGAGATTTTCCAGTGGATATATGGCACCCGAATATGCTATGCGAGGCTATTTGACCGACAAAGCAGATGTATATAGCTTTGGAATCGTTCTTTTGGAAATTGTTTGCGGAAGGAGCAACACAACTAGTATCGGGACAGAGAAGGATGACTTCTATCTCCTCGACTGGGTAACTTATTACTATAGTTTTATTATCTTAATTATTTATTCTGTTTTCGTTTGTAAATATGTATGGATGCAAATTAAGCTGCATGTTATCTTACTACATTCTATCAGTGAATTATTAAGTGTTTTAAGTCTTATTCTTACCAGCTCTTTCTTTCTTTCTCATTTATTTTAGGCTCATTCCTTGAAGACTGAAGGGAAATTAATGGAACTGGTCGATCCAAGATTGGAATCGAACTTCAATGAAGAAGAGGTGATCACGACTATCAAGGTGGCGCTCCGTTGTACCAATGTTGTAGCAGCTGAAAGACCAAGTATGTCAGCAGTGGTAAGCATGCTAGGAGGAAGAGCGGGTGTTGCAGAGTTTGTTTCAGACTCGAGTGTCTCGATTGACAAAGTTAACAGCTCAAGTATTCCAACAGATGTGCCTTGGACAAGTGTTGCAGAGTTTGTTTCAGACTCGAGTGTCTCAATTGACAAAGTTAACAGCTCGAGTATTCCAACGGATGTGCCTTGGACTTCTTCCTCGAAATCAATTTCTGATTTGTATCCAATCACTTTAGATACTGATAGTTGGGAGGATTGAGAGTCCTCAACCAGAAAATCTGTTTTCATTTACACATTTTGCGGTTTTCCATTCATAAGAATCGAAATGCTGATACAAAGTTGTTTTTTTTAATCGAGATGATGTTTTGCTCCTTGTTTGGGCTATTCCAAATTATCATACCATGACTAGGAGCTAGATATTGGCATGTTGGACTTATTTTGCCTTCATGTCTGTGGGGGCATGTTGAGTCGATGTATTACAAGCTACTAGTTTTGCTTCATGTTTCATGCATTAAGTATATTTTTCATTCTTTTCCACTTTGAATTTGACCTTTCATATTTTTGAAAATCAAAGATGAAATAAGTAGGCTGCAAGAAAATGGCAAACAAATAGTCAAACATTTTCTCTTTCTTGTACATCGATCTTTTCAAAAAAGATTTGAAGTTCAAATTTTTTTTCCTCCCACCCAAAATGCTTGGTTTGGTAACTTTAAGTCGTCTCTTCTTATTGATCTTGCCAGTGTTAGGGGGGATTGGCTTAAGATAAATTAAGCGATGTCTATTTTAACAAAAAGAAAAAAGAAAAAAAAAAAAGACATCCAATAAAATATTTTGAAAATATTGTAAATATTTATATTCCATAGAAAATTCCTATTTGTATGTGCTCCTTGTAGTGACAATTTATGGGACAAGTTAAGCTACACACAACTTTGATAGATATTTACATAGGAAAAAGAAGGGTTAAATGTCTCAAAGAAAGTCGTATAATATCTAGTGTTAAAAGAAATGGCTTAGATCGACCCATCCAACTAATTGGGACCATCATAAATCGGATTTGGATATAGATCAAAAATAAATATTATGTACTAATAAAATAACTATAGAACCATCTAGTTCAACTTCAAAATAAGCAGATTTAACGTCGAAATTTGAATTTTATTTAATTATGCAATTCTTATTAGCGGTTTGTCCCTTTAAATGTTGATCCTATTGTAACATCCCAAACTTTTAGTGGTTTTTAGGAATTTTCTATAATTTTTTTCTCTAGGAAATTCGGTGCTACAATGAAAATTAGGGAAAATATCGAAAATGGTGCTAAGAAAGTTTATCTGATAAAAATTTAGAAATGATTGTGCAAGTTTTTGTAACTATTGTGCAGTTGTGGATAGGGATGGCTACGAGGTGCACGTAAGTACGAATAATTATGAATAAATAGGATCAATAGGATCTCGTCAAGTAGCACGCTAAAGGATACATTATTTTAAAGAATTCAAAATGAAATTTACACTCGTAACCTTACTTCTATAAATAGTCGCCCCTTTCATTTGAAAAATTACAAATTCTTTTGAAGGACCTCTTGTAAACCAACTCCTTCACTACGAAGAGGTAATTTACATATAATTAATAATCTTAAATGTGTTAATTATGTAAAATTATAGAAACGACCATATAAATGCTTCCTCGGCTTGTGGTATTCCCAAGAGTGAAATCAATGGGGTGCGAGTCAACCCCTGGAAAGAGTGTGTAGGGGTTGTTGACACCCAAATCTCCCAATTTCTCTCATCTTCCATTTTAACGTTTTAACCCCCAAAACCACTTTAGTTTGAACAATTTAAACAAGTAATGATGACATGTGATGACCAAATAACTCCAAAATATTTTGTGAATGCAAATTCAGACTTACTTGTGCACGACTGAGGTGAATATTGGTGACTGCAACAACAGTACAAAGTAATGTGATACACTAGTTGATGCAATGCTAAACAACACATCATAGGTAAATTAGACCACCTAAAGGGAAATCTAGTGAACTAGAAAGCAACAACTCAACATGGAACAGTCCTTTGACATTGCAAAGTTTAACTTTGCATATAAGAGAGAAACTTAGGGATTAACTTGGTTGAATTTTGGCATTTTCAATAGAACTTGATGGGCAGAGCTTGCCAACATATTGATCTTTATTCATATCGTTCAATTGTTGAATAATGGAATTTAGGCCGCTTGGCGCTTCCCGTTGTTTGTCTTGCAATTGATTGGAGTTTCTGCTACACTACTAGTGTCGCTGATATTTGGTGATAGGGCTGTGACTTATTGCATATTGAGTTGATTATATTAAGCGTAGAAATGTTATTGTAATGGTTACTTATGTTGAAAATATTGATCATTGTTGTGAATTCCATTGTAGTGATACTACTCTCTTATATACAAATAGTCAAGTCGGCCATTGTGGGATCATCTCCATCTGAACATGCCACGTAATATATGGGTTTAACAACAGTCCCCCCAAGTCTGAGTTGTACATTGATGTGCGGGTCGAACTTTGAAATATAATCTATCAAGAGACGAGCTCTTACATATTGCCTCAATAAATATGCATCGATCTCAAATAGGCGAGGACTTACTAATTGCCTCAAAAGGTAGATACTGCATATAATTTATCGAAATTTCAGCAACATCTCGTCTGTAATATGGACTAAACCAATCATGTAATACAATACAATATATCTAATGCACATATACCAAATAAATTTAGGGTCCATTTTCCCTCAAATTACTCATGACGATAAGGTAAATAATGACATATCAAATGTCTCCAAGATATATAATATGCAGAGAGTCTACAATGTATTGTAGTAGGCTATATGATTTGAACAGCTCAATGTAATAGCATTTCTAATATGAAGCAAGTAACATGTTGATAATGTAGATAACATGGCATAAGTATTTGTTGTAGTGAAAATAGTACCATGACCTGCTAGCAGTGATGTGAAGTATGCACTTGGTAGCAATAATATAATGCATATGCTAGTAGTAATAATGTAATATTATTAAGTTACCAGTATCACAATAGTCTCCCAAATCTGAGACGAATATTTATATGCGGGTTGGACCTGGGATATAAATTACTGAATATATAAGCAGTTGTGATGAAGCTGATGCAAAGGTGAAACTCTAAATATAAGTAGCAGAGGCGATGCTCAGAAGATAATAATGAGAGGCGATGCTCTAAAATAAGCAGGTGATACTCTGAACGTATAAGTAGCTGTGATAAGCTGATGTAGAGGTGATGTAATTGCTGAAGACGACGAGCCATATTGTTGAATAAAGCAAGGTAAGGCCCTTACTGAAGAGGGTGAGATAATGTACTTATGTAAATAGTAGAGGCGATATTCTGAACGTATAAGCACCTATGATAAGCTGATGTTGAGGCGAGGCTCTGAATGTGTAGATGCTCGAATGTATAAATAGTAAAGACGATGCTCACTTTTGGGCTTGCCATAATAAATCAGAATGTAACATATGGGCTGGCCATATAAAATCTGAATATAACGTAAGAGCTTATCATACTTAACTTATAAGCTTGTCATAGTTAATAAGTTGATGAATATATGAGCTCGCCATATTTTAACCGTTGAAGGAGTGTATGAGCTTGATATACTTAACGTAACTTATGAGCTTGTCATAGTTAATAAGTTTTTGGAGATATGAGCTTGTCATATTTTACCGTTGAAGGAATGTATGAGATTGTCATACTTAACGTAACTTATGAGCTTGTCATAGTTAATAAGTTGATGGAGATATGGGCTTGCCATATTTTAACCATTGAATGAGTGTATGAGCTTGTCATATTTAATATAACTTATGAGCTTGTTATTGTTAATAAATTGATGAAGCTATGGACTCATCTTCAAAGATGCAAAATCTTGAGACGCCTAAAAATAGGTAGGAACAACAAATTTATGCTCGATCTTTCTTTATTCAAGGAACGATGACTTCAAGATATCGCATATTCCTTTATTCAAGGAGTGGGGACTCTAATGTGCAGCATCTTCCTTTATTCAAGGAATGAGAACTTCAAGATATCGTCTCTTCTTTTATTCAAGGAACGAAAACTTCAAGATATCACCTCTTTCTTTATTCAAAGAATAAGGACTTCAAGATATCGCCTCTTCCTTTATTCAAGGAATGAGGTCTTCAAGAGATCACATCTTCCTTTATTCTAGGAATGAGGTCTCCAATCAGGGATAAGCATATGGCAATGCGGAGAATAAACATCTCGCAAATAGCTCTTGAACTATCGGAGTCTTATAAGCGGGCCACAAATAGACGAGGTCTTACAGCCGTGCTCGACGATAGTGAGAGACGAGGAATAAGCATCTCACGAAACTAAGAATAAGCATCTGGCAAGGCGGGGAGTAAAATCCCGCGTATGGATCTCAAATTATCAGATTCTTATAAATTGGTCTCGAAATGACGAGGTCTTATAGTTAGGATCGACGATAGTGAGAGGCGAGGAATAAGCATCTCATGAAGCCATGGATAAGCATCTGGCGAGGCGGGGAATAAACATCCCACGTATAGATCTCAAACTATCGGAGTCTTAGAAAATGACCTCAAAATGATGAGGTCTTATAGTTAGTCTCGACGATAGTGAGAGGCAAGGAATAAGTATCTCGCGAAGCCAGGGATAAGCATCTAGCGAGGCGGGGAATAAACATCCCGCCTAAATATCTCAAACTATCGGAGTCTTATAAACTAGCCTTAAAATGACGAGGTCTTACAGTTAGGCTCGACAATAGTGAAAAGCTAGGAATAAGCATCTCATGAAGCCCAGGATAAGCGTCTAGCGAGGCGGGGAATAAACATCCCGCTTATAGATCTCAAACTATCGGAGTCTTATAAACTGGCCTCAAAATGACGAGGTCTTACAGTTAGGCTCGACGATAGTAAAAGGCGAGGAATAAGCATCTTGCGAAGCCAATGGATAAGCTCTGGCAAGACGAGGAATAAACAAACCGTGTATAGATCTCAAACTATCGGAGTCTTATAAACTGGCCTAAAAAATTATGAGGTCTTACGGTTAGGCTCGACGATAGTGCTATCGGAGTCTTATAAACTGGCCTCGAAATAATGAGGTCTTACAGTTAGGCTCAACGATAGTGAGAAGCGAGGAACAACCATCTCGTAAAGTCAAAGATAAGCATCTAGCGAGGCGAGGAATAAATATCCCGCATATAGATCTCAAACTATCGAAGTCTTATAAACTGACCTCGAAATGACGAGATCTTACAGTTAGACTCAACGATAGTGCAATCGAAGTCTTATAAACTAGCCTCAGAATAACGAGATCTTACTGTTAGGCTCAATGATAGTGAGAGGCGAGGAACAACCATCTCGCGACGCTAGGAATAAATATCTGACGATTTGCCTCTTCCTTGTTCACAGAATGAGGACTGCCTCTTCCTTTATTTAAAGAACGAAGACCTCAAAATATCGCACCTCTTCCTTTATTCAAGGAACGATGACTCATAGAATGTTGACTCTGATAATAAGTAATCCACGAGCTAGGGCTCGCCTTCACTGAATAACAAATCCACGAGCTAGATCTTGCCTTCAATAAATACAAAATCCAAGAGCTATGACGATAATCAATAGATAAGAAAACCACGAACTAGCTTTTATGAGTGAGGACTTACGACGTCTTCGATGATGCGAGGTGTTATAATCTAGCCTCAGACGTGTGAGGTCATAAATCTTGCCTCGAATAATAGAAATATTCACGAGCTAAGGCTCGCTTTGAACAAAATAGCATGATCAATGGAGCCTTTGAACAAGAGAAAACCAAGCTACATATTTTGTCAACCATTTGCAGGAAACCCGGATAACCATACTTTCCCATTAAATTTTCATAGTATGGAGAACCATAAAAGGCAACAAGAAAATGTCTACTTGGTGCCAAATTAAATTTGCAACTCAATAGTAATAAACTAATATTAGTCAGATGCTTGTTAATAACTCCACGCATAACTTGCAAGTTACTGGTAAAGTTGCAACAAGCTTCCATGC